>CANXYC010553325.1:0-41575 GCA_948193065.1 Aleurites moluccanus | reverse complement strand
TTAAAACAATTTTCAAACAAATAAATAATTTAACATATTTTTTCCCACAACCCCATAAACCAAAAAAAATAGTGGGTTTTTTGGGGGTGTTTTTTTTTTTTTTTTTTTTTTTTTTTTTTTTTTTTTTTTTTTTTTTGTCTTCTAAAATATTTAACAAGCTGCGGAAGGATTGGTGAAGGGATTATAGAAATGATGAGGCTTTGCAGCCATTGAAAAAGGGTTAATATTATTTTTTGAAGCAGAATCAGTAACACCTCCAATTCTTTCACAAGATGGACACATAGTGAGAGTGGCTGCTGGCATGTGCATGTATAAGGGTTGTGCCAATTTCAAAGCTTTCAGTTCTTGAAGTTCCTTTTGTAGCCTTCTATTTTCATCTGTTAATGTCTCACAACACTTCTTCAGGAACTCACAATCCACTTCTGTTTGCTTCAGCTTCGTCCTGTAAAATTCATTATCATTAATCATTAATTAAAACCCCTTAAGTATAATTAAATTTTTCAAGATGGAGATAACATCTTTTTTCTTTTGGATATAAGAGAACTTTTGTTTGTGGGCCTTTTTTGTTTTTTTGGATATTTCATCATTCATGGAACTGTTTTATGGAAATATTTTTATTTACTAATAAGTTTTTAATTTATTAATATTAGAATTATCTCGAAAATTATAAAATTACCAGTTTAAATATTATTCTAAAATTAATAAATCAAAATAAAGAAAAAAAAATTATTTATAGTTTCAGAGGATTAAAATAAACTTAAGATGATGTACCTTGCTCTCCTGTTCTGGAACCACACTTCAACTTGTCTAGGCCTCAGATTTAATTGCCTTGCCAGAGCTTGTTTTTGTTTCTGTTAATCAATAATAAGAGAATCAAAAACCAAAATTAACATAACAAAATGAAAAAAAAAAGATAAAAATAATTGATTGATTAATTAATTAATTACTTACAGGATTGAGAGTGCTGTGTTGTTTGAAACTTTCCTCTAAAAGAGCAGATTGTTCTTTAGTGAGCCTAAGTTTCTTTCTAGTATTAGTACCATCTTCCTCTTCATCACTAATTCTTGAAGAAACTCTCTCTACTTCTATCTCTTCACTGCTAAGATCTCTTTCTCTTTTAACTCTACCACTAGAGAAAGAAGAAACAGCACTATGACTATGATGAGAAGAAACAGCAGCTTGTTGCTGGCTAAACATTAAATCGCCACCAACACCAACACCAACAGACTGATGATCCTTGAAATTGTTATTGCTATTATTATAAATCTCACCAGAAAGACCCAAACTAAGTGAAGGCTCAAAATGATTAGTTGTTGATGGCTTAATAATCTTGGGTTTTTGAATAATATTATTATTTTCTTGTTTTGATGTTGTGAAGCCTAACCCAAGAACAAGAGCATCATCAAGACAACCCATTAGCCAAGAACCAAATTTTAAATAAATAAACAAATGGGTATTTCAAGATCAAGTAGAAGAAGAAGAAAAAGAAAAAGAAGAGAGAAATAAATGGATTACTGAAAGAAAGAGAGAGAGAGAGAGAGATGGAGAAGGGTTCTCAAAAGATGGGGGTTTTTAAGAACAGAAATTGAGAGAGTTAGACTTTTTATTTTAGGTGGGTGGGTGGGTGGCTATAATTGTTAATCAAAGGAATGAATTGAGTAGAGAAACGAATCTTGAGAGGGCATGGAAATTATGAAGGACCTCTCTCTCTTTCTTTTTCTTTGCTTTCTTTATATGATCTCTCTCTTTATCTCTCTAATCTTTCTCTTCTATACAAAGGTTGACCATTTGAACCCCACTATTATTATCCTCCTCTATTCTCTCATATTATCGTATCAAACAAACAAGAAAAAAAAAACTACTCTCTCTCTCTCTCCCTCCCTCTCTAGAATTGATACTATACAGTTCACATGGCAGTGGGAGACACATCAAGGGAATGATTCGCTAAGTGGTTCGCCACCCATTAACGTACCAAAATTAACTATTACCACTTACTTTTTATTTTCTTTATATATAATACATGTTTTTTTTTCAAGTATATATATAGTTTTTAATTACTTTACATATATCAATTATTAAATATCTAAACTAATTCTTTTTCTTTTCTTTTTTCCTTTTGAGCTTACTTAAGATTTTCTACTTCATTTATAAACTTATCATTCTTGAGATACACTACAAAAAATACTAAAATTAGAATAAAATATATTAAAGTTATTACAATGTATAATTAATTGCAATAAAAATAAATTTACTGCATTAAACTGCTAAAAAGTTGAAGTTACAAATATTTTTCTGTAAAATTTACTTTTATTGTCAAAAAGTTGCTAATGACAACAATATTTTTTATCAAAAAAATTTATTTGGCCTATAATTCTTTAACATATAAAAAATTATAATGTGCAGAAATTTCAAGTATTATTAATGAATAATATAACTCATTCAATACTCAAAAAGAAAAAAATAACTAAAAAATATTTTTTTTATATTAACATTTTAGCAGCTGTACAATTTAGTTTTTAGCAATAAACTTTCGTATTTCTACTCTATATTTAAAGATATAGTCATTTGGCGGACTAGAACCAGCCAAAAAAAAATATTAATTTATAAATTTTTTATTTATTAATTTATAGAAAAAATTTTCACCTAACTCACTCAAATCCAATTTTTATATATAATTTTTTTTATATAAATAGAATTAATTTTCTAATTTTATCCCTATTTATATTAATTTTAGCAATATAGTCCTACTATTTATTATAGTGAGATTTAAATGCTTCTTACACTCATTTTTACGTGAGATTTATAATTTTAAAAGTTTAGATATTCTATCTGAATGTAAGATTGGAAGCAACCAATAATCTTAAATTACTATTATGTGCGATGTCATAGTATTTTTCTCTATTTTCTTTTTTACTCTTTGATAATTATAGCTAACCTTATTATGCCTTCTTATATATTGCACTCATTCAAAGATTGTTTTGCTTTTTAACTTAGTTAGTGAAAGTTTAAATATAAAAGAAAGAAAGAAAATGGTTGGTTTTTGAGAATTTGATTATTGGAGAGCCATAATTGGAAATTAATAAATTCCCTTTGAAACAAATCACATGAACTGTCTCCCACTCCATGCTTGGTTTAACTAGCTAGAGATGGGTATCATGTCACATTGCTTAACAAAATGGAGTTCTTTCTTCATATATAGGTGTACTTTTTTTATAATTATAATTTTTGAAAAATATAATTCCCATTTAAATAAATTAATTAAAAAAAAAGAGAAGATATGGTGGGTAGTTTATTATTCTTGCTTATTATGAATGTGGAAGAAGAGATTAGAAAAGGATGTCCACTAGCTATATATATATATATATATATATATATATATATATATATATATATATATATATAGGTAGAGGGACTTTTTATGATCACAAGAGGAGTGGGCATTGGTTTTTCTTCTTATTGTTTTGTTGTGTGTGAAAAAGAAAAAGAAAAATGAAATTAAAAAGAAAAAAAGTAGGTAAAAGACACAAATGGAGTTTCAAAGAGTTATAATGGTGCCAGAATATGATTCATCAACAAGAATCCGGATCTTTGCTTAACTAGAAAGTTGATGTGGAGTTTAGAGGGTCCTACCATGCTACGTATGTGTACATGTACAAGCACTTTCAATAATGCTTTGTCGGCTATGCTGATGAGAAGTTAGGTCACCCATAAAACATGATAAACCTAAATTATTTAATTTTACAACAACATTTACTAATACTAACTCCCACCACCTATTAATATGTTTCATTCATTCATTCATTATAATAATAATTTATTAAAAAATTTAGGTTATGAATTAATTAATTGCATCCAATAATTAATTATTGTTTAATATTATATAGTAATTAATTCTACTATATAGTTTACATGAGAATATTATATAATTTTTTTTTTTAAAAGATATATATATATATTTTAAATTTATACGGCAGGGCGCAGCCATACCACATGGTCCCTGGACCCCTTTAGAAAATAATAATAATAATAATAATAGTAATAACCAGTTAATGGCGGCATTTAAGACATCATTCATTAGCTGTTGTAATTTGAAATTTTGAATTTTTGATCACTACTTTTTAAAATTTCATAAATCCAAATGTTTCTGTTGCCTACTATTTTTAATGAATCCATTTTTCTAAAATATTTATTAAGACTGATTATATTAAATAAAATATAATTATAAAATAATTATTTTAAATAAATATAAATAAATTAATATAAAAATAAATTAAATAAAAAAATAAAAATTTTGATATAATTATATTTTATTCTAATCATCATTTCAAGTGACAAATTAAAATTTTTATTTTTTATTAATTTAATTTATTTTTATTTTTTAATTAATATCCTTAAATTACTCGTTAAAATAATTGTTAATGAATTAATGTACTGGGTCTGTCTATGAGTTAGGCTTCTTTGCAATATCTATGTACTATTAAGCAGTACGAAAATGACCAAACCCAAATTGGATTCTTTTTTGCTTCTATAATTCATAAAAGTGAACAAATAATTAATAATCAGATTGGTTGAAATTAATTTTTTTTTTTAACTTTAGAAAAGGATTGAAAAGGGAAAAAGAAATGCCAACTCAGAATATTTTGTGTGAGAGTTTATGTTCCTGATTGTATGAATGGAATAAAATCTTATAGTTTCTTTCAAAATTAAAAAAAAAAAGGGAAAAATAAACCTTTCTTTCATTTATTAAAAAAAAAATTAATTAATAAGAGAGTTATCCAGATCCTCTATTTAATTTTATAACTCTTCTCTTATTTTATTTTTTTTATGCGTTACATTATTTTTTTTAAATGTTTTTGCAGCTAATATTTTATCATAAATAATATGACGTATAAAAAAATTATAAAATATAAGATAAGACACAAAATAAAATAAATAATCTAATTTGATTTATCGCTTTTCATAATATAATAAATTCAAGACTCAATAAAAAATATAAATTTATGTATTACAAAACATATACTTAATAATTAACAGATTATTAATTTAATAGTATATTATGAATTGAACTCTTAAAGTTTGACATGATTCAACATCAAACTACATTGTTAACAGCAATTAACTATAATGTACTTTATTAGTGTTTGAAAATTATACATAATACCATATTATATGTATGTAGCTATAAACTTTTGTACAATAAATAGGGTCATTATAGGGCAAGGCTCAATTCATGGCAAAGTACCTAACTTATTAAAAGCAATTTCCCCTTGCAAAAGGGAAAAAAATGATAGTTCCATTGATTTTCACTATCATGCAACTTGCACTATTGGCCCTTGCTAGTGTCAAAAGAAAAGAGAAGGGAAAAAAAATCTGGGGAAGGAGATATTTGAAGAAAATGATTGGTGATTTCTCTCTTATTCTGTTCAAAAAAATAAAATTATTTTTATATATAATTGTAATATGTAACATGGGAAAGGGAAATAGATGTGCAATGCATTTTAAAGGAGAATTATCCAAAGCTTTTGTCAGCCAGTGGCTATATACCAAAAAGCAAGTAGATAGCCATTATTTTTTTGGACCCAAGTAGATAGACATTGACTTTGACACAGTTTAGAGAAACTAATAAAAAATATATATGCTAAATAAATTAAATAAATGTCAATAATAATAATAATTTGGATGCTATCTTCCCCAACTTTCACTTTTTCAATGGATGATTGGGATTAATAATTACATTTATCATTAAAACTAAATCTCTCCCTTTAAACAATTCAAAAAAAAATCTCTGCCTTTAATTAATTAATCAATCTATTCCTAATCTCATCTACACACGCACTCTAGAGCGACATTAATATAGAGCCAAATCAAACAGAACTACTGTGAGTGGCTCTCTTGTCATCACAACACACTCTTTCTATTATCGACCAAAAAATAAAATAAAATAAAATTTGCAAGATGCAAGCAAAAACAAAGGCATTAATAAAGATGATAATAATAATAATAATAATTTAGTGACTGTTTAGTATCATTTCTTTTTCTAATTATTTGTTTTAATTTTTTGTATATAAAAAAATTATTTAAAAATGGATTGATAAAATAGAGAAAAATTCAATGTTTATGATTTTTTTATTTTGAAAATATTTTATTATATTTTAAAATATTAAGAATATTGTTTCGATGAGTGATTGAAAATTAATATTTAATATTTAAATTTTTAATTATTAATATGAAGCATCCGATAAATTTAGCATTATATTATATATATTTCAGATTTTAGCCAATTACTCATTTAAATTAAATTATAATTTAAATGTTAAAAATTGTGTTATCTAATCATTAATGTTAACTTTTAAAATTTTAAATTTGACTTTAGAATTAATAATTCAACATTCTAATTAAAAACCAATTTTTCTTGTTTTTTAAATAAAAATCAAACTTTGTCGACAACTTTTATTTATATAAAGGTGAAAAAAAGAGTAAAAAAAGTGAAATGGCACGTGGGAGAGGGGGTGGAGAAAGCAAGTGTGAGAGACAAGAGTGGCCCACCAATGATTTGTGATGATGGGCATTTGATTCCGTGGGGGTTGGATGATTATGGAACGTAGAAGTTGGCAATGATGGAGGAGAGAATTTTGGATAAGCTTTGGTATTTGTTTCTTCTCATTTCTCAATTCCTCTCTGCCTCTGCCTCTCTATCTACATATTTGTATGTATATACTTGTATTTGTACTATATGATCTCCTTACAAATATATTAACTTCCAGAAAAAAAATTTTAATACACTTTCTATAACCATCCCATAAAGAAGAAAAATGAGATTTTATTTTTACCCTTATAATTTAGATTGGAATGGCAACGAAAGTGAGTGCCTTAACTAAGTATTTATATTAATTTAATAAAATAAAAATATGTGAAGTAAAAAAAATATTGATATATTTTCATTGAAAAAAAAAGATAAAAGAATTATATTAATTAAAATATTTTATTATTTAAATTTAATAAAATTATGAAGTGTTTGACAAAAGTAATATATATAATTTGTTTTAAATGTGTTATTTACCCCTTCTTATATCCCAAATTTTAGCATGTGAAAATTAATTAGAAGGTTCATTCTATATAATAATAATAATAATAATAATAATAATAATAATAATAATTAGATGGTTTAAAGTAATTAAGGGTTTAACTTTTAATTATCCTCAACCTTCAATTTATTTTTTGATAAATTTGATTCTATTAATAATTTTTTTTTAAATTAAAACCTCACAGTTCTGAAAACAACTCCATAATAATTGTTCAAATAAAACTTATTTATCAAGCAGGATTAGACCTATATAAATCCGACTTTTTTTTCATTCAATTATCTTTTTCTGCATTCAATTCAAATTGAGTGTTAAATATGGGCTGTGAGCAATGAATTTGAATTCTCTCGTCATCATATGAATTTGAATTCTCTCATCGCAATGAAATTTATAAATGAAAAAAAGAATTATACTATATATGTACCTCACAGAATTTATATTTATTTCACCTCCTAATGAAAAAAAAAAACAGTGAATAATGATTTTAATACATAATGAAAAGAAAATTTATATAAAAATAAAAGTCTATCCACATACCTACATAGTGCATGGGTCTATAGTAAACACTTGGTCTTAACCATTGAAAAATAAAATCAAACTTAGAACAAACACATGACATTTCCCAACTAATTATCATTGTCAATGCCAAGGATTGAAATTTCTATGTCCAAGAATTGAAATTTCTATGCTTTGATTTTTAGTCAAATATATTCAAAGACTTAGAAATTAATTTTCTCACAATTATTTTAGACAGTTGAAAGGTCTTCCAAAGATTCACATTTATATTTCACACTCTTGTGTTATTAATTAATTAGGTCCAAACTGCAAATACCCTCTGTGTATATATATATATATATATATATATTACAAATACAATATAAAAATTATCTTCACTTCTTAATATATGTCTTATTAAATTAATAAAAATCTATTATAAAAATATGACATCTTTTTAATTTACTTTCTAGATTAAAGAAAAAAAATCATTTTTAATTAAATTTTGACTGAAAATCATATTCATGTCATTTTGAAAAGTCAAAATTAGTACTCACAAGAAGTTCTCTATTTTCCATTATTTTATATTGAGTGATAGATCCATATATATATATATTCATTTGAAAATTCAAATTTTATAAGAATTTAATTTAATTTAATTTTATTAATTCTTATAGTTTGAAAATGTATCACTAATAAAATTTAGTTCTTTTAAATAAAAAAGAGACTTATTTAAAAGAAATTAAATCATGCCAAAATGGAAGGATTTTGTAAGAATTCAATTTATATAATTAAGTTTATTGTTAAAACTTAAAATTTCCTCATTTAAATTAAATATGACTCTCTTTATATAAAGGTAAAATAAGAAAATAATTTTTTAAAACTCAAAAAAAGAGAAAATAATTATTTTTTTTAACCTTTTCAATTATTCTAAATAATAAAATTTATTATCACTTTAAAATTTATTTCAAACACATGAATTTTATTATTAATTGAATTCAACTTTATTAATAGAATTCAATAGAGTTAATTTCTGACATATGATTATTCCAAATGATGTAGTGAATGTTTAATGGACTATCTGGATAATTAGAAATAAAAATAAAAATTTAAATTGGGTCCTTTTATCATTAGTGAAGGATAAGACCCTAATTTTTAATTTTAGATGAGTTATAATAGTTATAATATATAGATAAATATTGATTTTCTAGCTTTATGCAATACTCATTTTAAATTAGAAAACGCTTATTTTAATTCTAAAATCATTCATTTAGAATCTTAACGGACAACTTTTAATTTTGAGCTATTTTTAAAAAAAATTTCTTGTTATTATATTTTCTTTTTTACTTTTTAGGGATTATAAATGCTATATAAGTTTCTTTAACTTATTTTAAAGGTAGCTTTTGATTAATAATAATTTCAAATTATTCTAAATTATAAATTTCTTATTTTTCAATACTTGTACGTTGCGTCATCAAATAATATCATAGTATTTTGATTTAATTTATTTTTTATGAAAAATAAATAAAAATCATTTTATTGGATGGAATATGACTTTATATGTACCTAATTGATAAAATGTTACCTTAGAATATTATTATGTAAATGATAAATAAATAAAAGTGAGAATAAGTGGGGGCCTAATTGATAAAAAAATTCCACAATGTTAAATTAATAGGAGAAAAAAAGAGTTGAATTTATATAAAGAGAAGCGGAGAATCAATTTTCCATTGGACAAGGAGAGTCTAGCTAGTGATATATGTGATCATTGATCACCTCCTTAGTTTGATTTGATTTTAATTTATTTTATTTTCTTCTTAAAAAAGATATTTTTTCAAGAAATATTATATTTGTGATTCATATCAAATAATTATATCAATAGTAAAAAATTATCATCCAATATAAATAAGAAATGAATATAAAAATCAAATTTATTGACTATTCAACGTTTTAATTTTACTTTTATTATTGGGATATAAAAATTTCATATTAAAAAAATAATGAAATTATAAAGAGCATATACGGAATTAAAGTATAACTAATTAATTTTAATTTTAATTTTTAATTATGAATATATTTTAATTTATTTTAATTTATTATAAGTTTGACCTCTTTGAATTTATTAGCCAAAATTTAGCATTTATCATTAAATTAGTCTGATAGACTGCGAGAGAAACTAATATAGAAAGAAAAAAGCATCAAAATTATAACAAAAAATGCACCGACTATAAGCAATTATAAAGCAAATAACTTTAAGTTTAGCTTGTCCCACTTGAACTCTCTTTTCCAAGACTTGTTGGGTGCAGCTTTCACATAGAAGCATATATTAATGGTTGCGTTTAAAAGTAGTGAAATAGGGAGGGGGAGGGGGACCCAGTTCATCCCCACTAATGGTAACTTACTTAGAAACCCCACCCTAAATGGACCCCACATCAGGACACTTGTAATGGGTGTAAAGATGTTAACATGCCCTAAAAATTGACTTGGTGGTTGGGGGGTATATACAGCACTACACAGTTGAGAGATTGCCTGCTCTCCTCTGTGGCACAAAGTTAGGGCAATAGGGACCCATTTACATGATGATTATAAAAAGAGTTTCTATATATTTATGTATATTTTTATAGGAGATCAGTTTTGATGAGGTTTTAGTGGTACAAATGTTTTTTAGTCCAAGAACATGCTTGTGAGTTGTGACTCAGTGACTGTGTAACCATATCTCAGCCACAAGATGATTGATTTCGTGCTAGAAAAAGCCCATTATCTAGTAAAAAAAGAAATTATAATTTAGAAATTACTTACATTTATCATTGGCTTCCTTGTAATAATCGTGTCACCAAGTTAAAATGGGGCATGGAATGAGTTAGTAAAATACTTCGGCCTAAATTGGTACGGGAGAAATTAACTCAAAAAAGTTCAATTTTCTACAATCCACATGAGTTTGTTGTGTTTTATTTTCATTATCATTATAATTTATGGAGAAGTAGAATCACTACAATAAATAGTAAAATTAGTAGCAAAAATTTTAACAGTAAATTTATGTTGTTGCTGGAAGGCAATATAAAATAACTAATGTTGTAAAAATTTATAAATTATATTGTAAATATATTTTGTAAATTCACAATTAGCTTTAATTAATTCTAAATATAGACTAGAGTAGTTAAGTATGTTAGCTTTATTAAGGGTATTTAGGTCTTTATACTCATATAGTATATAAAGCAACTTGTGTAAATGAACAAAATAAAAAATTAATTTTAATTTGGACAATAATTGATTTTATATAAAAAATCTGAACATGATTGAATTAAGTGATAATTTTTTTATAAGCTAATATGATTTTTTTACTAGAATAATCTCAATTTGTGTACAAATTTCATTTTCGTGGAGAGAAATAAAAAATGCTTAACCTTCAACCTTGTTCTCTCTATTTAATTTATCAAACACACAATTTTCCAAGAAATGCACTTTTTAAGAATTCAAAATTTTATACCAAGCCAGATCTTAATAGAGATTCTGATAATCAAGAATTTTATACCAAGCCAGAACTTAAATAGATTCTGATAATCAAGTATCTATAATAACGACAACCAAACAAAATAGGAGCATAACTAGTGCAAAATATATGTATATCGGTATTTCACAAAATTTTTTAATACAATTATTAATTTTTAAATTTTCAATAATTATATCAAATTCATTTAGTTACTTATAATTTTTAATTGTTAAATAGTCAAATAACTACTATTTATAAAAATTTTAATTTAAATTTTTTTAGAAAAAGTTACTAATTATTTAAATAAAAAAACTAAATTATCTTTTTAAAAATAATATTTATTATTTATCATTAATGATCATTAAACATATTAACAGCTAATAATAATTTTATTAAATGTTAGTGATTCGCAAATGCACAAATCATTTTGTAAGTAATAATATGCGAGTGAGTGTCATTTTCCACAGAGGCGTGATCAAATATCAAAATTAAATATTTTATTATTATTTAAACAAGATTAAAATTAGATTTAAAATTAAATTAAAATAATGTTGAAAATTTTAAAAAATAATAAATTTTAAATTTCAAAGGTTGAAATAATTAAAACGAACTTAAAATTTAAATTTCATTAATTGATCTTTTAAAATTTCTAATTCATAATTGATTATCTAAGTTTCAATGTTAATGGATTAACTACTCTGATTTTTCTATAATTCTCTTTCGAGCAATGATATCAATACCTACATTAATTTCATATTTACTCTCGTGATCACTATATTAATGCAAGCCCATTAAATTTTTTAGTAATTTCTATTCCCTAAAGTATATTATAATCTCTTATCAATACAATCATTTATGTTATTAATTTAATAAACTAATGATATATTTCCTCTCTCAATTAATTATATATCATCTTAATTATTGTTTAATAGTGATCAATTATCAAATAATTATATACCTAGATTAAGAAATTAATCAATTCCAATTTAAGTATAAGGTAATTAATCAATCATAATTAAATCATAAATTCTAAGTTGACTATATCTAGTTCTTCTATTTGAGGTTGCATTCTTTTGATGCTTTTCTCTCTAGGCTCCCCTGAAAAATTCTTCCCAATCTTTTCTATTTTTTTGAAAATTGAAGCCAAACTTGTTAAAATACTAATTTATGCCACATGCTTTTCAGAAATCGGGTCCAAAGTACTCAAAATCAAGAATCAATTTTTGAGTTTGTATCTCAAGACTCTAATTTTCGGCAAAAATGGGATAGTTAGCTCAAAAACCGGGTCAATCCAACATAAAAATCGGGTAACAATTTTTTATGCTCCTCATCATTAAAAATTATTCCAATTTTGAACCAAAAACTATCTCATCTTCAAATTCAAAAACAAATCAAATAAAATAAAATTTAAATCAAAAATAAAAAAAATTATAACTAAATCAAATTAAATCAAATCTACATTATCCTAAAAATATGAATAAAATAAGTACTAACTATCAAACATTTAAAATAATCAGTTATTAAATAACAATTATCAGTTATTAAGTAATAATCATCAATTATTAATAACAGCTAATAATTGATAATTAGTACGAACAGTTTAATCAAATAGAACCTAATTAAAAGAAGAGGTTTTCTTGACCATTTATGCAGTCTTAAAAATGAGAAATCAATCTCATAGTTTGGTTAGTAAAAGAGTTTTTTTCTCTCTTATTAATTAATGTTGGTATCTTTGAGTTAGATCATAAATAATTTTTTTTTCCATTTACGATGTCTTTAATACTGATATGAATATATAGTTTACCTTTTATCAAATTAAAAAGATCAACTTAATATAATTTACGAAAAATTATCTTATTATCTTATGGTATCGCAGAATGATAAAAAAAGAGGAATCTATATATTATTCTTAAGTAATTACCATATTATATAAAATTAAGAATTTTTTTTAGCGGTCGACGCTATTATTGAATACTGAGTTTTATATGTTATATATAGCTTTGACTAGTAATAAAAACGTGATATAATGGTTCAAAATAAATGTAATTTCCTTGTAAAATTATTAATTGCATTGTTTTTATATGTATTTTTTTTTATGATCATATAATATTTAAATTTATTGAATCTGATTAATTTATGTTTAAATTAAATGAAATTAAAAATAAATAAAATTTTTTTAATATTTATTTATTTTATTTATAAATTTAAATTTAAAATTTTATTTAAGAGAATTGGTTGCTGGTCAAAGTTATAATTTATTGTTTCATTCCCTCACATGGAAAAGGCATTTTTGACTATAATTGAATTAAATAATTTTGGACAGTAAACCGTGATCATTGGATGAGAGATTTAGTCAAATTCCACAGGAGAAAAATCTCTCTTACATTTGAGGCATTTGTTGACTTTGGAACAGAAAGACCATTACCTTTTTCTTTATTATTTTTTTTCAATTCTTCGAGACAATAATAATATAATTAATTTTAATGATCAAGCGTTAGTATTGTCAGGGATTCACACACAGTTAGATAAAATAAAATTAATATTATAGTTTATAATAAATTAGTCATGAATTTACACTTTATGCAAATTTTTTATCATTTTTTTTTTATTATTCAACTTATATTTTTTAAAAAATATTTTAACATATGTAAGTTATTATTATTTTTATTAAATTTAAATATTACTTTTCATGATTTTGTAAAAAATATATAGGTCAACTTTATTATATATGGACTAATTAAAATATAATAAAAAGTCATTATATATATGTATTTAAAAACTTGTGGATTAAGAGAGTTAAATTGAAGAAATATTTCTCTAATCATTAATTGTTGAAAGTAAGTTTATATATAAATTGCAACACGTGAACTACCTACAAAGAGCAAAGAATCTACAGCTAACTAAGCTAAGTAAGTGTTAAAGTGTCGACACCGGATCGGATCCACTGTATATTATGCACTTTCTACAATCACTCCCAGAAATTGAAAGAGGAATTGCAACCTCCCGAATAATAAGAGTGAAAGAATCCGGTATTAACTGCTCAACTGCTAGTTTACATGTTGAAAAATTACATAAGTGATCATAGAAACTTTCAACTGTTTTCATAGAATAGAGCGAATATAAAATTTTTTTAGGTCCTTATATTCATTATGCCTAGCATTGAATAGACTGGATATTCATCTTATCAAGGTCTTAAATCAGTAATGGGTTCTATTAGGCGTCTAAAAGGGCATCTAAATTAGACCGAACCCTTTATGTCAAGCTATTGTTCTTTTGTTCCCTAAAAGTCATGGAGTAAGACATCGATTTTTCAATACTAAAATAAGTCCTTGCTAATGGTAAAGGGATGGAGATGTATGATGAGGAGCTATAAAACCATTTTAAAATTGTTGCTTAACAATATGACAGTCAATATCTAGATGTTTCGTTCTTTTATGAAAAACGAGATTAACTCGTAAATGTAATGTTACTTTATTATCGCAAAGCATGTGAACTGACAATGAGACAAGAATTTGAAGATTATTAAGTATGTAAGATATTCAAAGGAGTTCACAAATAATTGATGACTACCTCAACAGAAGGTACGAAATAATATTATATTTCTTTATTTTCCATGAAATCAAGGAATCACCCAGGAAGTTACAAAAAACTGTCACACCCCAAAATAAAAAAAGTGATTATCCTAAGGTAAGGGTAGGTTTAAGGCCACTATAAATCCGTAGAACCCAAATCTGGATCAATAATCATCAATAATATTCTATAACTATGTAATATACTTCAATTTATAGATAATTCATCAATATAATATCACTTGTTCCTTATTAATCAAAAAACAAAATATCATCATCAATAAGGAACAAGGATTACCAATAAGCTCAATTATATCTCAATCTAATACAATTCAATCTACGGAACAACTATGATTAGTATTGCAAAATAATACAAAACATCAAATGATTGTCGAATCAATACATTAGCTTATTGAAGAGAGAAAATAATCAAGAAGCTCTGTCTATCCTGTCAACAGGTTCTCTAGCACTTGAAATCCACAATAGAAGAAAAAAATTTGAGTTGAAAATTCAATAAGTTATGGAAATGCAATAGTACTTCGAGTCTTATATTGATTGATTAAAAAATAGATTGAATTCAATATATTTATATATATAACAATAGTAATAATGGTTTATACGTGCCTATAAAGAAATGACACCCATCAATGTGATGATAGAACAACCATCAATCCATACCATCCATCTATCGAGATACTACAATCTCATACCATACGTATGCTTGATCAGAACATATATCCCAGGGCTGGTAGGCCTCCCCTAGGTAAAGTCACTGATATAATTTGAGCTTATCAGCTAGGTCACTGGTATACATAGTCCAATGATTTTTTCCTCCTTGGGAAGGCGTTCTAAATCGTCAATAGCTATACAATCGATACAATGAATAACGGGTGGGTCTAAAGACCTCACTTTATCAATATCATTAACAATATTCAATAGATTTTCAATAATTGCATATGACCCAAATGGTCTTTCAAAGGGAATACACTTCAATCATGGCCTAAGACCCAATGATATTACAATGTCAAAAATAATAACATTCAATATGAAATTTAGTCCAAAAACAATGACTAAACTTTACTCAAGAATAATATTAACAAATGTGAATTTCATAACAAAGAACAATCTATTCCATAACTTACCTCAATCCAAAGCAAATAGCTCAACTATCACCACAATCAATAATCGTTAAGTTATTGGGTTCACCAAGTCTAATACAATAAATTTCCAAAAATGGGTCAATTAGGGTTTCTTTCCCCAAAACCATAATACAAAGAATTCTAGAATTCTATACCTCTTAGTACTCAATAAATTGATTTCTAATACTAATTAAACCATTAAATGAAGAATTACTATTCACCCTATTATTCACATAAAATCATTAAATCTTATAACTCCCATAACAACTATAATCAATGGCAATAAATACTTATAAAAGGCTACCTATAACCTATAAACAACTAAACTCATAATGTCATAACCCATAAACAACTATAAAAGCAAGATATAGGATTTACCTTCAAAATCCTAAAAAGAAATTTCTTGAGAAAAAATGCCTTTGAAGGTGATTTGATGCCTTAGAGTGTGTTTCCTATGAAGAATCCTTGAAGAAAATGGTTATTTGGATGATCAAAGAATAATATGACTAGTTAAGAAAATGAAAGAAATGAGAAGAAGAAGAAAATGAAATTTAGTTTCCGGTTTTCAAAAACCTGAAAATGACTTCTATATATAGAGCCCGAAGTCTTAAGCCCGTGAAAAATGAATTCACTTACGTGAAGGATATATTTACACCCGTGAATAACAAAAGGTCAATTTCTCATATTTAGACAGAGAGCAAAGTAATAGCTGTGATTAGAGTTCACGCCCATGAAACGTCAAAGTTCAAATTCATGACCGTGATAAGAATTCACGCCCGTGAAAATAATAGGTTTAATTTCATCAAGGCAATCACTTCTCAAGACCATTTTAACACTCACCAAAACAACTCTAAGATCAACTAACACATTCTAAACAATATCTTTAACAGCCAATCAATACAATCTATAACCAAGGGACCATCAATAATCTCATGTAACCATGCAAATTGAAATCTTAGGTGTTACATTCTCCCCCCTTAAAGAAAATTCATCCTCGAATGTAAGAATTTACCTTAAGTCTGAAACAAATGGGGATACTTCGCCTGCATGCTCTGCTCACTCTCCCAAGTGCATTCCTTTATGGCTTAGTTCTTCCACAAAATCTTAACCATTAGAATCTCCTTGTTCCGAAGTCTCCTAACCGATCTATCTATAATGGCCGTTGGAACTTCCTCATAAGATAAATCTGGACCAAGATCCAATGATTAAACTTGAAGCACATGCGAAGGGTCAGATACGTACTTTTGAAGCATCAAAATATGAAACATCGGATGCACGCTATCAAGATTGGGCGGTAACGCTAACCGATAAGAAATTCTCCCAACCTTATCCAATATCTCAAATGGCCCAATGTACCTTGGAGATAAGTTATCCTTCTTGCCAAATATTAGGACTCCTTTCATTGGCAAGACCTTTAAGAAAATCATGTCTCCAACAGAAAAGTGAACATCCTTTATTTTTGGATCGGTATAGCTCTTGTAGGGATTGAAAGCTGTCTTCAACCTCTCCTTGATGATAGGCACTTTCTCTGTAGTAAACTTAATCAACTCAGGACCTTCAATGCTCTTCTCACCCACTTCATCCCAACAAAAAAGGGATCTACACTTCCTACCATACAAAACCTTATAAAGTGCCATCTGAATGGTAGAATGGTAGTTGTTATTGTAGGCGAACTCAATCAATGGCAAGTATTTGTCTCAATTACCTCCAAAGTCTAAAATGCACATCCTTAGCATGTCCTTTAGAGTTTGAATAGTCCTTTAGAGTTTGAATAGTCCTTTATGATTGTCCATCAGTCTGAGGATGAAAAGCTATGCTAAAGTCTAACTGAGTGCCCAAAAACTCTTGAAGTTTCTTCCAAAATCTCGATGTAAACTGAGTGCCTCTATCCGATATAATCGAAACCGGAACTCAATGCATTCTCACTATCTCATCAACATATATATGTGCATACTGAGAAGCTGAATATGTAGTCTTAACTGGCAGAAAGTGAGAAGACTTAGTCAATCAATCCACTATTACCCATATCGAGTAATAGCCTCTTGAAGTCTTTAGCAATCCAACCAAAAAATCCATAGTAACTCTCTCCTATTTCCATTATGGCAATGGTAGCTGTTGAAGCAATCCAGAAGGCTTCTGGTGTTCAATCTTCACTTGCTGGCAAATCAAACATTTTGCTACAAATTCTGCTACATCTTTTTTCATTCCACTCCACCAATATAATCCCTTGATGTCGTGATACATTTTAGTCACACCTGGATGCACATTATAAGTATCATGATGTGCCTCCCTCAAAATCGACTCGCTCAATCTATCCACGTCAGGAACACATAAACTGTCACCATGCTTCACAACACCATACACAATAGCAAATCTTGGAGCTTTCTCAGCTTCCACATCACCCTTAATCATAACCAATCTAGGGTCTTTATCCTGTGCTTCTTTGATCTGATCAATGAGAAGTGGCTTAACTTGAAAATGTGCCAAAAGCACTCCCGTATCCGATAAGCCAAATCGAATCCCCAAATCATGTAATCAATACAACTCTTTGATCAATGACCTTCTATGCACTTGAATGTGAGCTACACTTGCCATAGAATTCTTACTCAAGGCATCTGCTACCACATTCGTCTTTCCAGGGTGATACAATATATCACAATCATAATTCTTAAGTAACTCCATCAAACGCCTATGTCTAAGGTTCAAATCCTTTTACTGGAAGATGTACTTCAAATTTTTATGATCAGTGAAGATCTCACACTTCTCTCCATATAAATAGTGTCTTCATATCTTTAATGCAAAAATCACAGCTGCCATCTCTATATCATGAGTTGGGTAATTCATCTCATGGTTCCTCAACTGTCTCGAAGCATAAGCTATTACCTTTGATCAATGAAATTAGTTCCCAAGTACCATCTATTTCTAGTACCTTTTAGGGGTGAGTATGGTTCGAATAAAATTGAGAATTTGAAAATCCTCATATCGAACAAAAAATGCAAGAATATGTTTTTTGAAGAATCAATCCCAATTTATATATAAAAAGTATTCATACCAAATGTCTCGATGTTTCATTACATTATGGTTTAGGTATTCGGTGCTAACAATACGAGACAATACAATTCAAGGATTGTAAATATTCGAATATTTACCGACATAAAATGCATACATGCAGAATCAATGATAGAATTAACTCTAAAATGCATTACATTATTTTTTTACAATACCTAAGAAGCTAATACAAATTACAAATCATAATTAAAATTATAGTTATTATTACTATTGTACAAAATAAAATTCAAAGCATAATGTTCCATACTAACTTCCAATCCAACTTCCAAATATCCAACCTTAGCAACAATAATTCAAGAAACGGTTCTTAAATATCCAACACAGATAAGAATATCACTCCAAATGAGATGAAAGAAAAGATAAGAAAAAAGAAAAGACAAATTATACTTTGCACCATATTAAACACCCAATTTCAATTTGAATAAAAGACCTGTATTAATATTGAACAAAAGACCTACATTAATTTAACCAATTTACAATTTTTTTTAAAAAAAGCCTAAATTAAAACTCATTTTCTATTTCACCAATAAACCTTTGAATAAAAAAATCCTAAATTAAAACTTTATTTCTTTTTCACCAATAAAACCCTAATTGATTTGACCAATTTTTTATTTTAACAAAAAAAAAGACTTTAAATTAAAACTCTATTTCTATTTCACCAGTAAAACAATAAATTGAAATAACTAATTTTCAATTTGAAAAAAAAAATCCTAAATTAAAATTCATTTTCAATTTTACTAGTGAAACCCTAAATTAAAATCCAAAAAATTCATTTTTAGCAAAAAACTCTAAAAGTTATTTTAGAATCCTAAATTAAAAATTTATTTGCTTGAGATTTAAATTGCAATTCGCTATTATGGTGAATCCTTCAATACCTAGCCCAAGTACTAGCTTCGATTTCTTTAATACCTTAAAGTTTATCTCTTTTTGATATCCAGTAACTTCGCCTCCATCGATTACTAATAGTTTTGCCTTCGAAGCTTAAAATTACTAGAAAATATAGATATTGCAATCTGCATAAAAGAGATGAGAGTGAAACTCTCTCAGAGAGATTTTGAGAGACTGAAAGTTCAGAGATTAGAGAGAGTAGAGAGATTGAGAGTGAAACTCTCTCATAGATGGAATTAGGGTTTTAAAAGAAGTTAGGGTTTCAAAGAGAATTAGGGATTCAGTTTCAGAATAGAAAAGAGGCGACGGATAGAGATAAAGATAAAGAGAGTGTTTAGGTTTTCTAAATTAAGATGAGCTTAGCTAAAAAAAATATTCTTATATGATACAATTTTTCGATTCTCCACTATAGGTTTGGACCGGTTCTATTCGATTCTTGGTATGAAAATACATTCATCCATGGATATATATATATTACCTAATTTCCTAGTAATTACTATAAAGTCCTTGCATTTTGTCATATTATACTAAAAAATTTCTATGTTTTCAAAATTATACTATAAAGTCCCTGTATTTTGGTTCCGTTATAATATGAGGTCCTTTTATCTATTTTTGGCCTATTTTCTGCTAGTCAACGAAATAAAAATACCCAAAACACCCTTTATAGTTTTAATAAATTAGTATGTTAACTTTTTTGGAGGAAATTTTTTTTTCTTAATCATTAGAAGAAATTGATCAAAACAAAGAAGAAGAAAATAAGAAGAAGCTAAGAAGAAAGGGGTTTTTCCTTCATCGCCTAAATCCGACTGATTTTAGGTAATATGGGTTGATGTGGGTTTTTTTTTCCCCGGTGCGATTTGAAATTCAAATTTTTTTTTTTATATAGAGGAAGATGTCTTCAAGCAATGCAAATGAATGAGAAGGAAGATTCTTAAACAAGATCTGTAGCTGTGGTAACAGGTGTGCAATTAGAATCTCTGAATCCTATAAAAACAAGAATATGTTGTATTACGCATGTGCGGATGGAGTTTGTGAAATTTTCTTAGGCTGGTGTCAAAGGGTTACCAATGATTCTGCAGAAAGTCCTAATCTTATAAGGTCTTTTGCTACTAATCGTTCTGTTGACAACCCTAATTTCAGCGACTTTGTTATATCTACGAAACTTGATGAAATTATTGATGAAATGAAGATGTTGAAAGAAGAAAATCAGAAGGTAGTGAAGAAGCTACGAGATTTTGAGAATATGTTGAGCAAACTGAATATTTTCTTACTTATTGTCTTAATTATAGTTGTGTTCCAGTTAGGGAAGAAGGCGCAATGATTATTTGGATGATTTGTGCTAATTAATGTGAGAATGTAAAAATTATCAATATATTTTACTTTACTAAATGTAATATTATTTTGGAACTCCACCTTCTTATGATGTTGTTTTTGGACAACTTGGGTTTAGGGCTAAGTTGGGTAAACAATACTAGTATAATGTAAGTTGGGTGACCTGTATTTTCATATGTAACGGAGGACTATACATAGTATAATTTGTTTAAAACATAAGGATTTAATAGTATAATATTTTCTAACAAATGGATGTGGTAATATAATATTTTCTAATACAGGGATATGATAGTATAATATTTTCTAATACAGGAATGTGGTAGTATAATATTTTCTAATAATAATAATATTTATGTTTACAGCTATAATTTATATTCAACCTGCCTCGTATAATAGTCACCTGTTGAAAAAATATAGCAGAAATGTCTGAAATTTACAATAAGACTTTAAATGTAGATATAATTTCATTACTATGGTAATTGTGGTTAATGTTCACCATAATTACAACCAAATGTGGCCCTTAAAATATTACTGTGGTTAATATTCAACCAATTACATACATACAAAATGAATAACCTTGTGTACCGTCCAAAATAAACTAATTACTATGGTCAATGGTTTTTACATGTATACCACCCAAAAAATATAATTCTATCAAAATATTTGCAAAAAACATATACTTCAATAGCCATTAAAAAAAAAAAAAAAAAAAAAAAAACTAGTTATAGGAATTCAAAAATTCTCCTATATTGTTGTTGACATATCTTCATACTTTTTAAAGTTGTTGTTGAGCTTGACTTCCTGTCGCTTGTGTTACCCTACTTTGCTGAGATTCTAGAATGGTTCTATCTTGTATGTTTGTTGTCCTCCTTTCTACTCTTCCTCTTCTTCCTCCTCTTGCACTTGGTGCTATTCCAAAAGAAGTATCCTGAACAAATCAAACAAGTTTAAAATAATGCACTGCATGTATGTGAAATGAACTCAATAAGGTTTTAATCAGTACCATAGATGCTGGTGCGGAGCAAGTTCTTTTATTGTGACCTAGACCGCCACATCTTTTGCATCTCACTGTTTCACTTCTTTTAGACGCCTCTCCTTCACCTTCTTCTCTGACTCTATTCTTCTTAGGTCTTCCAGGTCTTTTTTTTTTCAGGAGGCAAAATCACTTGGGAGTCATCATCAGGTTCATAGTCTTGCTCAGACATTGGGTGAATGATCCCACTATATGCCTTAATATATCTTTCGACACTGTAATAAGGATCACAATAATCCTCAATATTAACTCCTTTATGGCCTATAGCCCTTGCAGCATGCTTACAAGGAAGACCACTTATCGCCCACCACTTACAACTGCACACTCTTTCATTAAGTTTCACAACAAACTTGACCTTTCCAATATTCACCTCATACTCATCATTTCTGCCAGGTAGCAGTGTGCAATGTCTACTCTCTCTTGTAATAAGGTTCAAACTTTTTTTTGCCATTGGTGTAATTTTTCCCTCCCATGAACATCTTGTGGCATATCATTTTTGCAACCTAACCATACTCTTTTGCCTAAAGGATTCAAGTAGGTTAATAATAGGCAATCCTCTTATCTTGTTTATCCAACTATTAAATGATTCTGTCATATTATTTGTTTGATGCTCACTTTTGCTAACAAAATCATAAGCATGTCTACACCAATGCTTTCTTGGGATTTCCATAAGCCACTTAAAAGGTCTTTCTTGATCTATTTTTTTAAGCTCTTTCATCTCTGCCTAAAAAGCAAGTTCATTGGTAGCTCTAACAGCCCTCCAAAACACTTTTCTTAAGCTTAAACCTTTAAACCTTTTTTGTATGTTACTGAAAATATGTCTATCACAATATCTATGTATGGCATTTGTGAAAAGTACATCAACAACTTCAATTACACCTTAAACAGCAAAGTAAAATAGAATATTAGAGAAACCAAAACATGTAAAAAAATTTTCTTTATCAGCCCTCCAAACAACAAAATAGAAAAGCTAAAAAAAATTGAAAAAAACAAATAAATAACATTGTAAATAAAGCAATAAAAGTAAGAAAATGCAAACTGAAATTTTATCATTTGTCTATCCGTCATGAAAGTTAGGCCTCTTTCATAGTTACCAATGCAATCCTTTAGTAGGTCCAAAAAGAATATCTATGTATCTCTGCATTCAAACTCAACTATAGCAATTGCCAATGGCAGAACACCTCTATTACCATCCAGAGTAACTGCACTCAATAGTACCCTACCAAAAGGCCATTCAAATGGCATCCATCCATGCCTATAAATGGTCTACAACCATCTTTAAATCCATCAATTGCACCCTTATAACAAACAAATATCCTCTTGAACTTCGTAGGATCATTAGAAGTTTATTTTTCAACAGGTTCAAACTTGACTACACTACCAGGATTAACTTATAATACAAACTCCATACACTTTCTAAGTTTTCTATAACTATCCTGGTGTGTACCCTCAGATTGCATCCTAGCTTAGGCCCTTGCTCTATACAATTTCCATGTTGGCAAATTAATCTCTCATTTACTGTTTAATTGCTGATTCATTAATTCATAGCTCATGTTTGGGTCAGCACTAAGCATTTCCATGAGACCCATTTGGTTGTTGTATCTGAATTCCTTGTTGAAGTTGGTGCCACACAAGTATATTCATTCATCAAAGTCTTAATTATAAATGTATGATTGTCATCCAACTTTGATGCATGAATTCTCCAGTTACAATTTTCACCTGTGCATTTAGCAGTCACCCTCTCCCCATCATTTTTAAACCTCTGTAGGCTATATCCGCCTTTAGTTGCATAATCAAAAAGAGCCTTTCTAAATATAGTAACATCCTCAAACACTTGTCCTACTTTAAATATAATTTCAAATTGTCCATCCCACTGCCACTTATTAGCATATTGATCTTTGTATTTTTTTGCTCCCCCTTTTTATCTTTATATTACTAGCATCAACATCTTCTTCTTCAGAATCAAGTACTGCATGACTCATCATTTCACTATCAGAACCTGCATTACTCAATCCATCATCTTCATTCAGTATATCATAAGGAACATCCTGAACTCCTTCATCACTAACATCACTCATCTCATCGTTATCACTACTTTGGCTATTACTACTAACTTTACCCCCTTCTTGTGGCCAATTCCCATCATCACTGTTAGAAAAAATATATTCATTATCACTTTCTCTACTATCCATATCATTAGTTGCTCTTGCCCTATTCCTTCTTTGTCTAACTCCCCTCCTGCAGCTACTGTTTCTGAAACTGTCCCTGCCACTGTCCCTACCAATTTCCCTGCCATTCACCCTGCCACTGCCCTTTCCTATGCCCCTACCTCTGCCCCTCATAACATGTTCAGGTTCCATATGTTCAGGTTGTATATGTGGGGCAGGTTAAGGTTGAGTATGTGGGGTAGGTTAAGGTTGAGTATATAGGGCATGTTCAGTTTGAGGGTCAGTTTGTGAGGTAGGTTCAGGTTGATTTTCTGGTTCAATTTGTGGGGTAGGTTTAGTTTGAGGGTCAGTTTCAATTTGTGGGGTAGGTTCATTTTGAGGGTAACTTTATGGGGTAGTTTCAGTTTGTGGGTGAGTTTGTAGGGTAGGTTCAGTTTGAGGGTCAATTTGTGGGGTAGGTTCAGCTTGAGTTTCTAGGGTATGCTCAGGTTCATAATGTGGGGTTGCTTCAGGTTTAGATTGTACATACTCCTCTGGTTCAGTTTCAGGTATGGTGGGAGGGGTATGTTGAGGATGATAATTAGTTTTTGGTTCTCCGGTAACTGGTTCATCTTCATTTGAATCTAATACAACTGTTTCAGGTTCCACATTTGCCTCAAATTCAACTTCAGGTCCAGCAACATCAATAGGTTCCACTATCTCATATACATATATAGGAATTTCAGGATTTTCTTTGTATTATCTGAACATATCATCCACATTTATATCAGTCCTCAATATCTTCCCATTCCCACTGCTTATCTCAATATCTTGGGCTATTAATGTCTAAAAAGCCTTATAGCAATCTCTGACTAGAATTACTCTGGAATATGTATCTGACTCTACATTGTCAATGTATGCTTCATAATCATCAAAATGAACATGCAAAATATATAATTTTGCATATGCCATCTGAAAATCAATAAGAAATGAAATAAATATAAGCAATGGCAGAGGAATTTGCAAACTTTCACACTGTCACACCCACAAATAATAAACAAACAAATAATAATAAATAAATGCAGTCAATAGCAGACACACTCATTTGCAAAAATAACCTGAAACATTATTTTACAATCTGCAACAACTAACATTCATTATTTTATACCCATTAAATTTAAGTTTTCATACTCAAACCCTAACCCCAAAATCTACCAAATCCCTAACCCCCAAACTTCACAATTAAGATATAGCCAGTAAACTCCACAACTAAGAAAAAAAACCCCCTTTTCTGCAACCCCATGCAAACCCACCCACTTTTCAATAATAATTCAAAACCCAAATCTTCAACTCGTCCTTCAACATACAAAACATAATATATAAAAAGATTAAATCAACAATGCACAATTAAACACATATCTCATTTGCTATCTCTAACCAGTATTCTTTTCGAAAATACAGAATGGGTATACGAAAAATAATGGGTAACGTAACTTCTTTTCAAAAATAGTGGTTCATTTGAAGATTTTTATCAAAAAAATTTCTGTTCTTGAAAATTTTAAATTTCAGAAGTTTTAATTTGGTATTGGAAAAACGGGAAGCAGTTGAGAGCGAAAAAAAGAGGGGACAAGTCGTTCAACTGATTTTCCACTCTTCAAATTTTGTATATAAATAAGGGTAATGACGTCTTTTCACAATTTATAAATGGAAAAATCAGGTGAATTTGACAGAAGGATCTCATATTATAACGGAACTAAAATATAGAGATTTTATAGTATAATTTTGAAAACATAAAGATTTTTTAATATAATATGACAAAATGAAGGGACTTTATAGTAATTATCCCATTTCCTTCATTTTCTTTTCTTATAATATTATAGTGATTTATGGTTATTTTTAAATTGAAATATATATTTAGTATTTTTATTATTTTATATTTTTAAATAAATTAATTTTATTATCGTAGTGTCATTTTTTAAAATTTATATGTCTGTTTCCTAGAGATTTTTTTTTAAAATTTCTGCATTTGCCCTAATAGAAGGAATCTATATATAATGTAAGAACTTTTCATAATTATTTCTGCATTGAAACATAAAAAAAAAATGCATTTAAACAAATAGTTATCTTTGTGACATTTTCAAAAGGATCTCAATTTTACTTCAATTTCACTTCAATTTATTTTAACCACTAAATTATATATATATATATATTTGACCGTTCTTCCACAAATTGATTGAATAGCATTAGCACACCATTAAGGAAAAAGACAGAACTAAAAAAAGATGAATGACATTAATATAAGAACAAGATAAATAAGAAATATTCACTTACTAATAATTTAAAAGAAGAAAAGAAAAAGAAAAGCATATATATGGATTCGGTAGATGTATTATGTCAATAAACATCAAATCGATTCTTATCATAAATTCTCCGAATCAAACAAGGTAGGACTAAGGTTGTTTTCTTAATGTTTTGTCACATAGGTACTGTATCTTTATCAGCATATTTATAATTTATATCATTTGTTTATGGTCAAAATTCAATTAATTAATCATGCACTTATCGATAATATTCTTTGCTACAAGCTAACTATATATATCATTCATTATTATTATTTTTTTAAATTCAAATAATTGATATATAATAGTGAAAATATATAAATGGAAAAAAAAATTTACTTATATTTTATATTTTAAGAACATAGAGATTAATTAGTAATGTAAGTTAAATGATAACTACTAATTTATTTGTTTTATTTATATTCTTAATTTAATTTTAATTCTTTTTGAATTTAAACTCCTTAATTACTTAAAATTGATTTTTATTTTTTTTTATAATTCTTTAATTTATCATTATATTTTTCTTTCTCTTTCCACAAACATTATTTTTATTTTACTTGTTAAAATAAACAATTATAATTATTGTAATTATAAACTACTTATCTCAGAAAAAAATTAACTCTTAGAAAAAAATTAACTACTTATTATATGAAATTTCAATAAACTCAAAAATAAATTTTATGTAAATAATAATTAAACTATTTATTATAATAGAATTTCAATCAACTATTATAAAAAAAAAAATCTGAAAAGATTCCATATAAATAATGACTAAACTACTTATTATAAATTATAAGAGATTTGTTTGTCTTCATTCATGAAGATTTTAAGGCTTGAAAATATAAATCCATGGATTAATGCTGATTAAGAAATTCTTTCTATGTCATCTATATATTATGACATTTGATTGGTAAATTTTCATTATATTATATATATTGTTTGGATTTCTTACACTTTTTTATACAATGTTATAACTAAATATTTTTTTTTTATATATTTGTTTAGGAAAATCAATAATATTAACCAAAATTTAATAATGTAGTGAGAATAATTAGTAAACCCAAAATTATTTTCTAGAAATCTTTTTAATTTTATAGAATTTATTGACTTGAAATCTTGATGAATATATGACTACAAAAATTTATATATTAACATTAATAATGTAGTGAGAAAAATTAATCCTCAAATAAAAAAATATACATAAAAATTATCAATTATTAATTTTTGGCTATATTTTCTAATAGATATAATGTCTAAAAAAAATATTTTATAATAGTATGTTATTGAATTTATATTTATGAGTTAATATAATACTTGCATATGTTAGAAAAAAATAGTATCTTCAATGTTATTAATAATTGAGAAGATATGCTTATACTTATATACCATCCTCAAGTAGAGGGATACTTTCTTTTTAGTTTTTTATTTAGTTTTTTTTATAGTACATTCAAATGGAACAGAGAACATTATTTTTGCTCATCACTTGTCAATGGGTTAAAAATTAAAATATTCTTTGATGATTTATTTATTCTTTTATGATTTATATTTTGCATATTCTTTATTCAATTTGTCTCTTAATAGGCATGCATAAAACTTAAGACAAAAAGAAGCCTTAGGAAAGGTTCACATCCTATCCCGTTTCACATTGTGTCTTGTAAAAGGTGTGGGTTTAATAATATAAGAATAAGATAAAGAAAATGCATATCAAAACTAATGATAAGTTTGGACAATATATTTATAGTTAATTCTCTTTTATGTTAAAAAAAATATAAAATAAAAGAATAATGAAATTTATAGATAAAAAAGTTAAGTGAATAATAATTTAACAAAAAAAAAAATTATTAAGTATATGTGTATTTGTGTGTGTATATATATATATTTACTTTTTTATTATTTTATAATAACAATAATTCATCTCCTAATATTACTATACATATAATAACATGCCTTCAAATAAAAAAAATATAAATAATTATTCTAAAAATAATCTCCATGATTTACTTCTCTCTTTATTGATTGGAGTTTAATTTTTAAGATTAGCATTTAGATAAACATTCTAAATTTATAGACTGAGTGTGCAGATAAAAAAAAAATATAAATAATTATTTTAATAAATAATTATTTTAAGGATAATTATGAATACACATTCTAAATGTTGGAATGCGCTCCTAAACTTTCTTAGGAAGTGATTTAGGGGGTGTTTGGATAAAAACTAGTATTTTGTTAAAATAATCAGTTTTATTAAAAACGAGTGTTAATCATAAAACTTTTTCCCCAACTTTTAAAACTTGTGTTAAATATTAAAACTAATCTAGTTTCCTTTTTTTACCCAAACATTTCAAAAATCACAAAACTTCTTAACTTTCTCCTAAAACGTAATTTATAACGTTTAGCTTCCTATCCAAACACCTTCTTAGTCTCAAATATAAATATATAAATTGGCCGGAAAACACTCTTTTTATGAAATAAAAAATAAAATTGTTGAAATTGTCTAAGATGCTAAAATTGATGGAAAGGGAAATTTACTCGTAAAGATTATCTTTTATGCAAGTAATCAAAGCAGCCTATTTTATTTATTAGTTACAATCATTGATAAAGTCCATTTAATTTCTTGCAAATTAAACCAACTTAGAAAATTAACAACTAAGAAAATTTTTTGCTGATCAATTTGGAAGTGTCATGATTGGGCTTCGAGTTAGGGGTTCAAATTTATAACCTCTCAGTTTCAAAGATGACTCAAGCATTAAAATTCATTAGTGCCCTTAAATTTATATTAATCATATATATTATTTTTAAGCTCTTGAAAAAACTATGATTCAATTTTGAATGTTTCTAAGTATTTGCTTTGATTGTAAATGTTGATGATTTGATATTTTCAATTAAAAAGTATATAAAATTAGAAGAAAAATTAAAATATATTTTTTTTATGGGAGATCTTTAATAAGTGGAAGCGACTTTAATGTTGAATGTGATTGATTCAACATTACCATGGATGTATATGGAGTCAAGAGAGCAAGCACACCCCTTGAACAAGTCATAAAATAATAATTAGAATTGTTCTACAAGAAATAATTTTATGAAAATACATCCATCTATCTCTCTCACTATCAACATTATTTTTTGTTTAAAAGTCATAATTTTCGACTTTTTAAATTAGTTAAAGTCCATTGATGAGATATATATCCATTATTATTAATTATAATTTTTCTAACGAGTGTTCTAAAAATATTTGTTAATAATAATTATTTCATAAAAAAATAATTATAAAATAATTATATTATAAAAATAAAAATAAAAATAAATTAAATGAGACAAAAAAGAGATTTTAATAAAATTATATTTTATTATAATTATTAACATTCGAATGATAAGTTAGAATTCTTATTTTTTACTTATTTATTTTAATTTTAAATTTATTTATTTAATATTATATAAAATTTTAATTCTTTAACCAATGTCTTTTCAATATTATTAGAAAAATCGTATTGATTATTCAGTAATTTTTCCTAATAGATATGTATCACTTGATTTGATGGTATAATTATCATTGATAAAATGGTATTGAATGATACATTGACCAAATCGTATTTTGAACTTTTCTTACTATTTTTTTTTCCCCAAATTGACTTCCATTTTTAATATTCTTGTCAATTTAAAAAAAGTATTAGAGCAAATAAAAAAAATAAAATATAAAGTCAATTATGATTTGAGTAGATAAATGGCAAAACAGTGTGGGCTGTGGATAATTCAATAGGCCTTTATCAGCGCCAAAAAGCCCAATACGGACACAAAATTTTTAATATTGTCAGTGTGGCTTAAAAGTAGCCAAATTTTGCCTGAGCCCATCTTCACTGTAGGCCTATTGGACTAACTTTGTTCACTTTTGTCCAATTGAGTTGAATAAATTTTTGGATACTTACTATGTGATATTAGATTATAGATTAATTAATTATGATTTGATATATGGATATGTTAATTATAATACATATTTTATAATTTAAATAATTAATTATTATATGAATTTTATATGACAATTATTACTTAATATATTTTATTATTATTAGTTACTTTATAATATGACATTGTAAACAAGATCCATCTCAGATTTTTTCAGTATGAATTCGTAGCTCTACCAAAAAAATAAAAATAAAAATGGAAAAGAAAAGAAGAAGTTACAAGAATAGTTGATTTGGAGGGAAAAAAAATTGGAAATAAATAGTATGACATATCTAATAAATAATTGGAATACTAGTCAAATGAAAAAAGAAAAATCCTTTTGATTATTAGTGTTGGCTCGGCTGGTTTAGTTGACAGAATTTATTGGTTTGTGATGAAATTTTAATTGCTCTTTAACTCTGTTTGGGAACAAAAATGGGGGTAGAAAATATAGGAAATATTTTTTATTTATTTTTTGTAGTCTTATTTGGATGGAGAGGGAAAAAGATTTTTCTCTTTATTTTCTGTCACTCTGTTATTATTCTCTCGCTCTCTTTTTTTTTTTTTTTTTTGGTAATTCAAATCCAAATATTGTTTTATTTATTCCAAAATAAAAAAAAATATAAAGAAAAATAATAAAGAAAAAGCAATGAATAGAGAATTTGGGGAGCAAATGTTGGGTGGGCTTATAAATTCGGTAGGCCAGCCAAAGCCAATTTCAAGCTCAGTTCTAAAACTTGATCCCCAGAGAAGAGGTTAAAGCCAGAGCTGCCTAGCTGTTTCTAGGGCTGGCCCAAATTTATAATTGCTAATTGCTTAAGGCTGCACCAAAATTAATCAAACTCACCAAATTGAATTAATTTAATTTAATTTAAATTAAAAATTATAATTTTATTATCAGTATGATTCAAATTGATTTAAAAAATAATTAAATCGAATTTTTTTACTTGATTATGATTTGAATATAAGAAAAATCGATAAAACTAAATTGAACCGAAATATACTAAAATTGTATATTTTGACTTTTTTTTTGTTATATTAAATTTTGAAATTTTTTTAATCCTTGTAAGTTGATTTTTATTGCATAATATAGAATTTTCATTATAATTATGATTATTTTAATCTTTTATAAATGTATTTTAAACATACTTTCATGTAATAATCTTTTATAAATGTATTTTAAACATACTTTCATGTAATAAAAATATTTGAATTTATATAATATTTATTTTTTATTTTTTTAATATTTTTATCTTATAATTCAAACTGACCAAAGTAATTATTCAACTGAAAATTAAGAATACTTGTTTGAATAATTTTTTAGCATTACTTGATTTAGATATAATTTAAATAATTTACAAATTGATATGACTAGTTTGATTAAATTATTCACCTTAAATCGATCAAATCAAATTATAAACACCCATAATTTTTATCTCAAAAATAAATTAAATAAATAATAATGTTTTTATGATATAATATTTTTATTAATAAATAACATTGTAATAATTCTAATTTTTATTAATTTTAAAGTCTTATTTTATGAGATAATATGTATATTTAATCAAATTGATTAAGTTTGCCGAGATCAATGCAATTCGTAGAAGTTGATTAGCAAACGGGTTATTATAAACTTCTTTTAAATATTGATTTAAAGTAAAATAACAATAAAATGGCATAAATATAATGTATATAATGTGAAAGCCTTGTTGTTTGAATTTATGGCCAAGTGGTGGTGAAACTTGATGTTAATTATCAAGCCACTTTAATTCTTTGATTAATATAAATTATATTTAGAAAAATTAAAAATAAATATATTTTTATGGATAATTTTGATTGGTTTAAAGACAATCAATTAGAAGTTCTCTCACTTTTAGAGCTGAAAGAAAGAATGACTTGTTCAACCTGAGAGCTTCAAGCTGATACCCATTTCATCGCCTAAAACTCACTGGAGACGAAGATAGAAAACTCAGCCACTGAATCTTTTTTGGCGGATTTCGGCCAATCAGCTGCGAGTGGCAGATGTTTTCGAACTTTGGTGAAGTGACACTTTCGATGATGTAATTTTCGATCTCCAGGGCTACCAGTAGCGGTGACGTATGGCGGGCCAACGGCGGCTTCGGTGGCAATGTGTGGGACTTGCCTCCAACAACTCTATTTCGACTTTTCCAATGTGTTTTAGACCTCAGTTTGAGCGAAATTCGCATTGAAAAGTTCTAGAACCTTGAATTTCATTTCAATACTTGGTTTTCAGACCGTTTATAGCCGGACAATGTACATATATAGACTATGTTTATATTCTTAGACTTAATTGATGAATATAGGAAAAATGTGAGTTTTTATAAATTTATTTGAATGAATTCATATATTTAAAAAAAAAATTATTATTAGTTAATATTATATAACTAAGTTAATTTGATAATAGATTTTAAGCTGGAATGGTTCTTTTATGTAAAGGAATGAAATTTGAATTAACTATGTGTTTTTCTTCAATGTATATATTTACAGTTATAATGTTTTAAGTAAATTAAATTGATTTCAATGGAAATGAATGCGAAATTTGGTATTCGAATTGTTAAACTTAAGTGGACGATTTTATGGAGTATATATGCATAAGGTATGATTTAAAGAAATTAAACTATTTAAATTGATTTTAAATGATTTATAAAATAAACTAGTTTTATTAATAAATTAACGAGTTTAGTTATATAATGAGTTATTAAAAGAATTTCAAAGAAAATACTGTTTTCTTTTGATTTATATTTATTTAAGTGATTTCTACAAATTTTTATATTGTTAAATTATCTTCTAAGTAAATTATTTTTAAACAGTGTTGTATGATTAATGAGTTATGATTTGAGAAATTGATTAATGAGTTGAGAAATTAAGTAATTTTGATATTATTTTTAAACAATAAAAATATTGCTAAGACAAACATCACACCATGAGGGATAGAGTGATTATCCCCCTGTACACCCCAAATAAATTTGTGGTAATGCTTCTCGATAGCCTGGCATGCAGACACAGGAAGGGCAGTGGTTTGCATGGCATAGTTAGGAATAGCCAAAAGAACAGATTTAGCAAGAGTCGCTTTGCCCGCAAAAGAAAGCTTCTTAGCTGCAAACTCGAAAGCTTTACTTTAATCTGATCAAGAATATAATTATAATCTTTGGAGCAAACTCTAGCATGGACTGATCGGTAACATTCCTTGTTACAAAAAAGTGTAGTCTTCTGAATACTCACCCATTGGCCTGAAGCTGCTGAAAAGGATTCAAAGATACTTTGAATATTATTAACTTGCGACACAGTACCTTCCGCAAACAGGAACAAATAGTCAGCAAAAAAAAAAAGATGCGAAGGAGATGGCCCTCCATGACTCAGTTTGACAGAAGTCCATATTTTACTTTGAACTGGTTCCAGAATTCCATGAGAGAGTCTTTCAATACAAAAAACAAAAATATAAGGAGACAGAGGATCTCCTTGCCTTATTCTTCTAGAGGAAGAGAAGAAATCTGTCGTGCCACCATTCCACAGATTGCTAAACGAAGCTGAAGTGATGCATTTCATAATGATCTGACAATAAAGAAGATGGAATACCAGCTAAGATTAGAGTCTCTCTAATAACATTCCAGCTTAGGCGATCATACGCCTTCTCTAGGTCTACTTTAATGGCCATGAACCCCACATTGTTTAAGTATAAAAATGAAGAATGATTTTGATGTTATTAAGTATAAAGGTTAATGATTTTAGTGTTACAAATTAAAGAAGAAGTACTATGATGTTATTAAATATAAAAGTGAAAGACGATGTATGAAATTAGCCCCACATTGTTTCATGTGGATGATCTCTTAGACAATTATTTATATAGAAAAGAAAACTGTTAATTTTTTTTATTTTTTATTTGTCTATTTTTAGAATATTCCACAATAATCATCACTTATTTAGTAGCTTTATTTATATAAATGCATATGCCAAAGGGTTTTGGACACATTTTACCGATCATTAATGTTTATACGTGCAAGAGAGAGATCACATAAACAAACAGAAATATTGTATTATAGTGTATTTGAAATCAGCATGGCGATGCAGAAAAGCACCTCCTTGTTATGCTACAATCATAATATTATAATCAAACCAATATGGAAAGTTGCTAAATATGTAACGTTATCAACTACATTATAATTCTCTAATGGTTATTGACCCAGAATTGTTTCTGAAGATAGTTCACCACATTCTTGTCTACTTGGAATGCCTTGGTCAGAACATCAGGATTAATTGGTGGTTTAGATCCAAACACTGCATTGGCAATGGTGATAGCTCCTGGATTTTGGCTGCTCAATCCAGCAAAAGCAACTGCATTAGTATTTCCAATATTGAATTGAAAGTGAATTAGACCAATTGGAAACACAAAAACATCTCCAGCTTGAAGAGTTTTAGTAATGAGGCGATTCTCAGGATTTGATGTGACAAAACCCACATAAAGGGTGCCTTCCAGGACTACTAAGATCTCTGTTCCACGAGGATGAGTGTGAGGTGGGTTTTCGCCATATGGTGCAAAGTCGATACGAGCTAAGGATATACCAAGAGTATTAAGTCCTAATATTTTATCAACATTTAAAAGAGTTACATTTGATCCCACTTTATTTGAGGTATCTCCAGGAATATTGAGGCCTGAAAAAAAGAAATCATCTGCTTTGGCGAGCATTGGATCTTTGCAAAATTTTCCGTTGATGAAAACTGCATATATAGAAAAAAATAAAATTTAAGTATTAGAAATAAAGCTAACAAATATATAAAATAAATAGTAATACTGATAATTGAAGACTTGTTAATTAATTATTGCATACCACCATCCTTAGGTTCTTTAATGGCAACACAAAAGTCTTGAAGAGGACTAGGATCAAAGGCAAAAGCAAATGAGGAAGACAGAGCTAGAAAAACAAAAACTATAAGGAAATTAACTCCTTTCATATTTCTTTAACTCTTAAAAATCTTGTTTGAGAGCTCGGTGAGGGGTGGGAAATGTTGCATGGGAAACAAGTGTATTTATAGTATGGATTGGGAATCATTGAACTAGTCTTTGTTATCTATATATGCAAGAAACCAATCAAGATTTTGCTTAATTAATTAGTCTTCATTTTTTATTTAATGTACGAAGCTTTCCACAACAACTACACACATTTTTTTTCTTTTATCTGATTCTTACATCAATACAATTTATTTGGCTTGGAATTAGTATTTTTAAAACTAAACAAGTTTATTTTCTTCTTTATTTGATCAATTAAAGTTGTTAACGAAAATTCAAAAATAATTAATGTCATGTAAATTTAGTAAATTCTCTTAAAAAGTTGTTAATTATGACAATAATTGTACATTTGCCCAATACTTTGCCAATATTATGCATTTAGCTAGTTATCACAAATATGTGAATCGTTAATTCTTCCAAATATTTTGAATTTACAATATTGGTATTTAACCTTAAAAATACTAATTAGTAAGTACATGTTAATTATAACAATAATATATATTTACATATTAATGAATAATATTGTAAGATGATATCATCAAATGTTAATAACATATTGATAGTTTTACAGTAGTATACATGACTTTTAATCATATAATTTTATGTACTAAATAGTATTATTGTTAATGCTTCTTTCGTTCTAAAATAAATATCATAATTTCTTTTTTAATAGGTCCCAATTTAATTGTCATATTTTTTAATTTAAACTATATTTTACTTTAACATTTTAATAATACCCTTGTATATTTAGTCTTATATAATTAATATAAATTTGAAAAAATAAAAATGTGTTATTTTTTAAAAAATAGGGAGATAATTGTATTTAATTAAGAGAGATATTAAAATAATAAAATAAATAATTGTATTTAATTAGAAGAAAGTAAATGTTAAAATGGTCTAAAAAAAATTCTTAATAAATGTTAAAATAGTCTAAAAAAAATTTCTTAATATTTATATATTTTACAATTAGAACATTTATTTTAAAACAGAACGAGTACTTGGTAACATCAAAATTTTGTCTTTTAGATGGTAACATGCAGATTTTATTATTAAAAAAAATGTTTATTATAGTGAGTTCATCTAAACAAAGCTTGTGCATAAGATACACCATTTTCATAATACCAAATAAACTCAACAAATCTTAATTTCTTCCACTAATATCAAAGCAATTAATAACATTTCTAGAATGAGCAAAGCATAATCAAGAGTAGTTAATTAAAAGATACTAATTTGCTTGTTGCCGGCAATAATTAGACTTTGTAGGAGCAATTTAAACATCTATTTTGAATTGATTTTACGTATATGCGGTGACTCTGTCTTTTGAGACACGGTCAATACACTTGAAAGTAATCTATCCTAGGTCTTATATATTGTGAGTAACTGAACAAAAAATAAAGGATTTTGATCCTTTAATATTTTGTACTATAAATATATACAAGACAGACACAAATAATTGGGGACGCTTTTTTTTTTTTAAATCTTTTTAATGCTCTATCAAATTAAAAAAGATGAGTTGGAAATTTATATTTTCACCCTAACTCTTAGGGGTAGCGACGGTCGGATTACACTTTCGGATTGAAGTTTCACCTTAAATCAGTTAAAACAGAATCTCATTAATTGATTGAATCACATCGACTATTCGAATAAAAATTTTATAGATTACATCACTTATTAGTCTGATTTGAATAACAAATTTTTTTTTGATAAAATTAATATTAAATTGTTTAAACCGGTTGATTAATTAATAAACTAGTCATTCAATCACAATTTAAATGGATTAATTGGTTGATTTTAATATTTAAAAAATTGAAATTCCTATTGTTAATTAGGCTAAGGGTTAGAACACCAGACCTATAGATTAATTAATGAAATGATCACCCAATCACAATTTAAATGAATTAACTGGTTAATTCTAATATTTAAAAAATTGAAATTCCTATTGTTAATTAGACTAAGGGTTAGAACACCATACCTATAGATTAATCAATGAATTGATCACCCAATCACAATTAAAATGGATTAACTGGTGGATACTAATATTTAAAAAATTGAAATTTCTATTGTTAATAAGGCCAAGGGTTAGAACACCAGACCTATAGAAGTTCTTTTATTGCACTTTCCACTTCTTCAAATGACGTTCTAGGATTGTACTTTTCAAATTTAATATTTATTATATCTATTATTTTTTTTTAAATTACATTCGTTAAATTTAATATACTTCAAATTAAATATATCAAATTAGTAATATCATGAATTATATATATATTTTTTGTACCAAATAATATAATTATTATTAATATAAATACTTAATATATTTGTTATAATTTTAATATATAAACTTTCCTTTAATATAGCTATTTGCAAAAAATAAATTCTTTCTTTTCAGAATCTCTTAGTAACTTGTATAGAAAGAAACTTTCTTTAAAATCATACTTCATTCATACATAATTGTATAAAACTTTAAAAAATCTTTTGAGTTTGAAAACTCAATCACATTTCAATATTTGATTAAAAGCAATATAAAACCCATATAATTATAATTTTTCTCAAATTGAACTTATCTTTAAAAATTCATTTTTTTCGTAATTTTATTAGTATCAAGAAATAGAAAAATCAAATCTACGTATCATCATACAAATCGCACTTAAATTAATTTCCATACATTAATGACATTAAATAATTTCATTCCAAACCATCAATCAATCTCCAAGTATTATATATATATACACCATCTGGTGGATCTGAAACTTGGAAATATACCATTTTACTCGCCTTGATGTCAGGAATATAGAAGTACACAGCACTCACCGTCACTCATCGCTGGTCATCGAGATCAAATCCTGACAGTTATAATGATGTTTTTCTTGACTGTCTAATTCATTTGCCATTGATAATTCATTCTGGTCAGGTTGATATCAAATGAAAGCTGTAATATCTGTTAATTTTATTGTGTTTTTATTAAATTTTATGTTTGGAAAATTAATTAATTTCAAATATGAATGTTTGAAAATTCTAAAATTTCTAATTTTTTTCAGTTGCAGGAAATTTTAATAATTAATTGCATGTTCTTAGAGAAATAATTTAATAAAGTGTAAAACATGAAAGTTATGAGTTTATGTCTTAACTAAAATTCTGTAAAATAGCTTGGCAGAATTCTGTGTGTGTGAGGAGTTATACCTCGTTGAGTAGGATTGGTCTGGGTTAATATGTTTGCTGGAAATTTGAGTCTGTTTGAATTTACTGGGAATGACTGAGACAGATTGAGCCAAAGGTGTAAACATGAAAAATGTTCCTTTGTGTGTTGTGATATTGGCTGTAAAAGTTCAAAATTTTTGGATAAGTATATCTCAATGGAGAGTGGATTATATCAGACCTGTTCAGATGGATCTTAAGGTAGTAAGTCTGGGTGATTTTGGAGAGTCACCATGGTCAATGTAGTTGCCTTTATGATTTGAATTTTTGATATATTGAGCCTCTGTATGTATATTTTAAATGGCAAAAAGATTTAGTAAGTTTGGATATTTGTAGTTCATTTGCGAGCTAGTTAAGTATAAGTTGTCCAAGAAAGGTTTCAGCTTAGCAGAGTCTTGGTATGGCGAGCTGGCAAAAATGCGAAGTGGCATTTTGTGAGCTGGCAATGCGAAGTGGCGTAGTAGCGAAGTGGCGAGGTGAGATTGTCGAAGTGGCAATTGGCGAAGAGGCATATGCGAGGTGGCATGTGCGAAGAGGAAAGGTGAAGAGGATTTGGCGAAGAGGAAAGGCAAAGAGGATTTGGCAAAGAGAAAAGGCGAGGTGGAATTATGCGAAGAGGCATTATGCGAAGAGGCAATCCGCGAGCAGGATTTGGCGAAGAGGGAGATAGGCGAAGCGAATTGGCGAAGAGGCATTGCCGAGGTGGCATTTGCAAGGAAGAGTTCGCGAAGAAGAACTCGCGAGGAGAGTTTGGCGAGGTAGCATATACGAGGTGACATATGCGAGCTGGAATAGCGAAGTGGCATTGCCGAATTGATTTGGTGAGCTGGGAAGTGCGAAGTGGAATTGGCGAGCTAGCGAGCGTGTTTTCTGGGGCAGTGGTCTATTTAACCCCAGCAACCCAGTAGCGTTTTTCACGATTTTTACTTCCTTCTTTCTTCATTAAATTTAGTCTTTTCTCAGATTAGTTCCATTTTATTTTCGAAGGCATTAATACTCAAATTAATGCATTAGACTTCTAGATTATTCTATATTAAGGCAGAAATATTAGATTTGAGCAAGAAATCTCTGGAATTTCAGTGTTGAGGAAAATAAGATAAATTTTCTTTCAAAGTTATTTTCTTTAGATTTATTTAAGTCTATGGGTTAGAATAATTAATATTGGGTATATGAAATTTATTGCAAGTAATTCGAAGTCATTAATGATAATTAATGTGGGAGAAATCAGAATGTTGAGACTGTCATGAATAGTGAAATGAACAGTAACTCCGAATTAAATGCAGATTTTTCTTTAAGAGGTAATTAAATTGATGTTAGGAATTAAGAATAGAGACCCTAAAATGGTTAAATATTCAGAAATCATGTTTAATATTATTGATTTGGAGAAAATCCTAATTTTGAATATTTGGGAAAATTTCTTAGGAGGAGAAAATCAAATTAATTGAGGAGTTGGAGTTGAGCATATTGCTAAAGAGAAATTTAAGAGAAATTGTGTAAGAGGTAAGTATGAATATTTCACTTGTTTCTTATCTCTTTGAAATAATATGACCAAGCATTCTCAATTTGTTCATCTATTTATGTATATATATTTATAATGTAAACGACTTGGTCAATTTTCTTGGATCAAGTTCATATGCTTCTTGCTTGTTAAATTCGATTGAATGATGATACATGTTTATGGTCTTGTAACCAATATGCTTCTTATGAGATTGATACCACATGACCCTATGGATAGAACGCTCTTCCCAATGAGAGTAAATTCATTGGTCCATAGTGTAGTTTGGGAGCCCAGCTGATAGGGTTTTTATCAGTGTTCCACCTAAAGGGGACCATGGGCTCTAGGTGTATGCCTGGCCAAGCATGCATTCATGTTAAGGTAGCAAAGCTACTGGTAAGTATGTTATGACATCAGATCAGTTCTATCAGATGAGATTTGATAATGCCATTCTTTGTGGGCATTTTATATTATAAATAAGAACCATGATTCGATTTGTGATATGATTTGATATTGCCAATTATTATAAGCCATGAGGTATCATTTCGAAGCTTAGGTTGAGACTAGATGATCAGGCCAAGTGATGGTCCAATTGGCTTTCTGGATTCCATTTTATGGGTTGTCAAAGTTTAGATCATTTTAAGTCGTTTCGATGGGCTTATTTACTAGTCAATTTGCACTCTAGGTAATTTTGGGTAGCAAACTTAATTTTTAAGGCACAAATGAAATAATATGGCATATATGATGCAAATCATGCAGGATTATATATAAGGACTCACCTATTATGCAAAAAGTCCAATAAATCCCCCAAACTACATTCGAGCCCTACTTGGCTCGCCGCTCAGCACTTCGATCAGGAGTTCTCGACGGTTCACCTATTTTCACACATAACACTCCGGTAAGACTATATAACATTACAATCACTTAATTTCACATAACAAACATTCAAACATACTAAATTACATAAGGCATACATATTATGCCTTATAGACCTCACTTTACACAAATTATGCTATACTCATTCCTTTATGCAATAACTTATATCCAATATCATTTTTAAGTTACATTATGCATATTCATTACTAATGTACACTTTAGCAACTCTTATACATTTATATCTTCATTTCATATTAAATATACACTACATTCAAACTTAACCTTACTAATTAACATTAACTTAACACATTAAACTAATAAAGTCCATATTAACCATCTTAAATGAAATTCATTCTTTTTGCCTATTTTTCAATGCCATTCCATTAAATATCATACCAATGCATCAAATGTACATCATTTAGGCATTTAAACCTAACAAACATCAAAACACATTTTACCATCTAAAT
>CANXYC010553263.1:0-22689 GCA_948193065.1 Aleurites moluccanus | reverse complement strand
ATTTTTAATTTTTTATTTTTTTTAAACAAAACCAATTCACCCCCCCCCCCCCCCCCTCCCCCTCTCTTGGTTGCCAAAGTGACTAACAAAAGGTTCAAAACTTGGAATTTCAATTAAATCATTTAGGCACAATTCAAGTAAAGTAATATATATGTACTCACCTTTAAATCAAAATTCCAAAAAGTCTTTCTTTCTTCTTTTAACCTAAACAAAAAGGATTATCGAAAGTTTCATCCTTTTTGTCCTTTCTCTTGTTGGCTACAAAATTAATTGACATGGGTTTAATACTTAATCAAAGTATCAAATTAAACTCTTAATTTTATCCTTTAATGTACCCTGACAGCCCCACTTGATTTATTCATTTCTCTAGCCACAGATATCCAATTGTTTCAATTATTTTTCTAATTAAATGAGACATCTGAAGTTATAACATATCAAAGATCATATTTTTCTAAGCACTACTAAATTTATAGTGGAATTTCTAATCTTGTCATGCATCCTACATTCTGTTCTACAAAATCCATCCAGGCAATCACTACTTTTTATTTGTAACTCAATGTGTAAGTATTCAAATGTTATTCTATTTTAACAAAAATTTAGCTCAGACATAAGGAAACATTTTTCATATTCTTAGTTTTTCTTGAATATGAACTTAAGGTCTTCAAAATTATAGAACTCAATAGTGTTTCTCAATAGAAACTCTAACCCAAGTCAGTCTTATTCAGTGACCTATATCTCTAAATACATTCTGAATTTGACAAAACTTCCTTCTAAACATATAATCTAGACAAACATATACAACTTTTATGTTTTTCATTTTATCAAATTCTTCCTCTAATATTGTGGAAATTAAGACAGAACATTCTATTTTATACTCTTCAAGTTTAGTTCCTTTACTCTAACCTAACATTTTATGTTTCACAATTTCTTCACTAAATTAATGTACTCATTTCTATTAATTAATCTACTAATTTCAGATCCTGTAACTCTAATTCATTCTCTATTTAATTAATTAAAATTAAATAAATAATTATTTGAATAAATTTTGATTTTGTTTTTTACCTTAGAGGAAACTTGAAGAACTTCTTCAATTTTACTTGTTTTCCTTCATTCTTACAACTTCAATCACCAAAGAAAATGTACTAAATAATGAGAATGGCTTTTCTTAAGTTTAATCTAAAGAAATTTGGAGAGAAAGATAAAGGAGAAAGGAAGAAAGGGAGAGGGAGGGGGAGGAGAAGCTTATCACAAAATTTTATTTTTTTTTCGTCTTTTCTTTTTATAGAATTTTTAATTAATTTTATGGCCACTAAAAATTTTAATAATTATTTTTTAGCATAAAAATTTCTTGATTTATGATGTCACCTTGCTTATGTAATAATTCCCTTCATTTTTCCATTTAATAATTTTTATGGTGAATAAATTGCCAAGTTGCATAATTTGAATTTATAAAATAAAAAAAAAATAATATTTTTGATCTAAAACTCTCCAAATGGCTGGCTCTCTTTAAGTCAAAATATTGACTTTGGATGCTAATTTTTAATTAATTAAGATTAATTAAGCTTGGACTTGTTAATTATTATAAACTTGCTATTTTTCCTAAGTTTATCTTTTTCACCTATATTCATTTGATCTTTAGGCACATTCTTAAATCTATTTTTACTTGAAAATATTTTTAATTTACTTCTTAATGTCTTATAATGATGTAGGAAAAAGAATTTTTAAAATCGGAGTTCTATAGAATTTATTAAAAATTAAAGACTACGAGGTGCGCAAACTAGGTATCTCACCTAAACTTACTTCCTTATTTTCACTAATTAATTAGTTAATTGGAGCTATTTTAATTCAAATTAATTTTTCTATATTACCTCATCATCTAATTACAATTTTCCTCTTTCAATTTTATTATAAGAATTTTCGAAATTTTTTAATAATTCCACTATCGAGTAGCTATCTATTCTGAAATTTCCTAAGTCCCCTTAAGCAAAAGAGTGGATATTACAATTCATAAGTGGAGAAGAAAAGGATTCCAAGTAATTAAAGTTCTTACAACTAGAATCTTTAAGCTTTTCAATTATACTTTTTAACACTTTTGTTCTTCATCTTATATCCATTGTGTTCATCTCTTGTAAAGCTAAAAGCTTAAACTTTTTTTTTTTTATCCTGTAATAGCTTCTTGTGAAGTCTTGAGAGACTCAAAACCTTAAAAATTCTTGTCGTAATCTCTTGAGTGTAGTCAAAATCCCGATAAATTATTATTGGACGAAATCCTAGAAAACTGGAGTGAAATCTCGTAGAACTATTGTTAGGTGAAATCCATAGAACTATTATTGGGCCAAATAATGAAGAACTAAGGCGAAATCCCAGAGAAATAGGGTGAAATCCTAGTTAAACTATTATAAGCATCGGATTCTATCTTGGATCACTAGTATAACTCTAAGTTATGGACTTGAGAGAAGAAGATATATGATAAGAGTTTTTTCTGAATCACTATAAAAATTGGCTAAGAATTTTCTGTTCATTACTCTCTTTATCTTATTGCATTGAATTTACTTACTGTATTGCATATAAGGTGATAAATTACATCATAATCCAAAACTCCTATTCACCCTCCTTCCCCCTCCTCCTCTTCCTCCTTTTAAGAGTATTATCATATAGGGTTCAACAAGAAAGAAATAAAGGGCAACCATAACCTCTAACCTTTTAAGGTATTGTCAATGACAGGATTGAAAATGAGTTGAAGTTATCTCAAAAACTTTGTGGATATATTCACTTAAGGTTTATATTTTATAACTGTTTTACATTTATATTTTACATTTATATATTCCCGCTAAACCACTAATAAAAATTTACTTAAAGGTCTAGCAATAATACAAGCTACAAGGGAAGAGTTAAGTGCAAGTCTTAAACTACAAGATCCTATATTTACTTTATATGAATAAAGAGAAATCGCCACTATTCAAGATCAAAAGACTTAGTAAGCCTGACAAAGAAGATATTGAACTTAAGAACTTCTTAGATCAAGAACTTGAGTTTTATAATTTTCATTACCTAGATAGACTTGGTGATTTTGCACGTTTATTGGATGAATAGTATCTTTTACAGTTGGTTTTATCCATATTGTTATTACTTAGATCATGACGTAGTCTAAGAATATTATTAAATTATGTTATTAATCGCTTAGACTCTTTAAATAATTTCTTAAACTTTCTTAGAATTTGGAAGAGTTAACTCTAAAACATATTATATTTGAGGAATACTTCTTAAAAAAACAAAAGCATTGTTGCTAGTTCTCACTAGCATAACAAGTACAGGAAGCTGAAAAAAATTATAAATAAAAGCACACACTTTAATTTAGGATATTTAGAAGTAACTCTCGGTATTTTACCTCCAATAAGAAAGAGAGCATACTCACTTTGAATAGTATCAGCGTCTAAAGATGAGTGATAACTTATATTCTTAGTTTATTTGAAATGAAAGAAAACAAGCAGGGTTAAAAAATGAAAATAGGAACAATAGAGGGTACATAAAGACTGATGAAATAAAAAGTAAAGTTTGAAGATATTAAAAATGCGAATGAAACTTTAAGGACCATAAAGAAACCATGGTATAAATCGAATGACTACTAATGAAAATAACATATTTATTTATTTATTGAGAGAATAAATTTATTGTTGGTTGTTCTTATATAAATACAGTAAAACATTTGTAAATTTATATTCGATAAATTAATAATTTTTATTAAATAATAATTTTTACGATCTCGATTTGAATTAATAAATTAAATTAATAATTTTGATAAATTAATAAGATAATCATTTTTTGAAAATCTTTACATATAAAGTCTCATTCATATTATAAATTAATAATTTGCTAATATTATACATATAATATACTATGATATATACTTTTTTAAAACATGAATCTAAAAAATATTTTAAATCTAAGTAATTATATTCACTTTTTTTTTTCCCTTTATTTAATTCATTGTTTATTTTTTTTTTATTCAATTTATTTAGTTTATATTTAATTGATTAAATATTTCTTTATTCCCTATTAGTATTCAATAGATTATTTTTTTTTTATTTCATTTCAATTAATTCGTATTCAATTGATCATATATTTTTTTATTCAATTCATATAATTCATATTGAATTGATTAAAAATACAATGAATTTGTAATTAATTAAATATATATTTGCTAAATTATAAATACTCTTTTTAAATTAATAAATTATTAATTAATTAATAAAATTCATAAGTCTTAATAATATTAATTTATAGAGATTTTAATGTATATATATTTGTCGTTGTCGTATGGCTTCTTAGTTGGTCGTCTGCTGCACAAAATGACCTTTAGAAAATATAATCTTTGAAAATGACTTCTTCAAGAGAACAAAATTCCAAATTTTCAATATTGTTTTTAAAAAAAAAAAAAAATTAGTCCTGGATCACGACTTAGTGTTGTTTTAGTATGTGTTGTCAGACCTGAATTGCCTGATTGATTCAATCGATTTAATCAGAAATTAAATCAAAAATTAATTTGTACTGATGATTCAATAATCTTTTTATAAAGTTAGGATTGTAATCAAGTTGAATCGAACCGAAATTTAGCTAGCTCAATTTCAACTTTATTTTTTTTCTGAGTTTGAATTGAACTTAAAAATCATATTTGAATTTGAATCATTTAATTATTAGATGAGCTCGATTTGAGGCCGAGTTCAACTTCTTAATAAATTATAATTGAACTCGAGTTTCACTCGTTTTTAAAATTTGTTAAGATTAATAAAAAATAATCAACTTTTTAAAAAAAAATTCTAATAAAAAAACTATAATAAAAAATAGTTAAAATTAATTAAAAAAAATCCAACTAGTATAAAAATTTAATCATAAAATTGAGCATTATAAGTATTTTAATGATTTTAATTAATAAAATAAAATATATTTTTGAATATTAAAATATAAGATAATATAATACAGACAAAATATTAATCTAAAACTCTAGTATTATCACATAAATATAAATATAATTATATAATATTTATTTAAGAATTATTTATCTTTTTAGAGATGTAATGTAGTATTAATTGAAAAAAAAATTGTATATCACTAAATTATTACCTATATATTTTATATATTTACGCTGCTCGACTAATATAATAATTAAAATATATATAACTTATGGATTAAGTGAATAAGTATTATATTTTATTATTAAAAAATTTAATAATAATTTTCCTAATAAAAAGTGATTTTTCTTAAAATTTTCTTTTAGAAATATTTAAAGTGCACATTTAAGAAAATTAAAAATATATGTATTTTAGTCAAATTAATTATAAAAAAATTATAGAAATGTTAAATATATTTTTTGGAGTATCAAAATTATTAGGCTAATAATAATAATAATAATCGAATTGTTCGGAAACCTATTGATCGAGCTGTTCCATAGCATATTCATGATATTATAATCGAATTATTCACGAGTAAGCAAGCTGAGTTTATTTTATTCAAATTGGACTCTTTTATTTATTGAGCCATGAAATAAAACTCAAATTTGTATCATTCATAAAATAAATGAGTTTTATCGAATCAAATATCGAAACACTTACAAACAATTCGACTCATTTGCAACTAGATTAAAAAAAAAATATTATTTTTATACTGATGATTTTTAGATAAAAAAAAATAACTTCAAGTAACCACCATCTTGATTTAAAATTTAAAATTTTATTTTAGTCATTATTTTCACAATTTAATTTTATAGCCATGGAAATAAAAAAATAATAATAATACTATTAATCTAGTGAATATATATATTATTAATTTAATTACTTCGGGTAGAAGCTTGGTTTGATCCCAATTCACCTCCGGACCAGTGACTTTTCCTCCTCACAACCGGTCGGAGCTACCTCAAATGAGACTGATCTTGGTGAGTATTAATCATTTTCTATATATAATAGTACACTTATTCAGCTATATATCATACAATTTCCATAGTTATACTTCCCGTTTTTCTACTTTTCCAGCTATTCCACCAGCTACAAAACAAATGAAGTTTAATATGCCATATCTGCAATTGTTTCTTTTTTCCTTTATCAACTTACAATGCTTGCAAGCTGCTGTTCCAGGAAAAGAGACAGATCACTTTGCTTTGCTCAAATTTAAAGAAGGGATAACTAATGATCCTTATGGAATGTTAAACTCATGGAATGATTCTATCCATTTCTGCAATTGGACTGGAATCACCTGTGGTCACCGCCATAAGAGAGTTAATTCCTTAGTCTTAGAAGGGCAGGATTTGCTTGGATCAATTTCACCTTTTATTGGCAACCTGAGTTTGCTCAGGTTGATCAATCTCCAAAATAACACCTTCCAGGGTGAAATTCCACAGCAAATTGGCAAGTTGTTTCGACTTCAACAATTCCTTCTCAGCAATAACTCATTACAAGGCAAAATTCCTGTCAACTTGAGTCATTGCACCCAGCTTAAGATTTTAGATTTACAGCGGAATAATCTATCTGGAAAAATCCCAGCTGAACTTGGCTTTCTGTTAAAGCTCGAGATGCTTCAACTTCGCAGTAACAATCTCGCAGGAGTAATTCCACCTTCCTTAGCTAACCTTTCATCACTTTCCATATTTTCTGCTCTATTTAATAATTTGGAGGGAAGAATCCCAGATGAAATGGGTCGATTAGCAAAATTGAATACTTTTGGTATTGCAGAAAATAGAATATCAGGTATAATTCCTCTATCTTTTTTCAACATCTCATCTATGAGTTATTTGTCAGCGGCTGACAATCAAATTAATGGGAGCCTGCCAGAAAATTTAGGCCTAAGTTTCCCGAGTCTCCAATATTTTGGCATTGCCGGAAACCAATTATTTGGTTCAATCCCAAATTCATTATTCAATGCATCTCAATTGATATTATTTGACATAGCTGATAATAATTTTGTGGGACAAGTTCCCACTGATCTGGGAAATTTGCAGAGTCTCGAATGGTTAAACATTGCAGGAAATAATCTAGGAAGTAATTCATCAAAGGACTTGGATTTCTTGACATCCTTGACAAACTGTAGTAATCTAGCAATCTTGTCTTTCAGCATGAACTATTTTGGAGGTGTTCTCCCAAACTCTATAGCTAATTTATCAACTCGGCTCCAGCAATTATATTTGGGAGGAAATAAGATCACTGGAATCGTTCCTGCAGCTTTGCAGAATCTTATGAACTTAGTTCAGTTGGGTATGGAGAATAACTTCTTTTTTGGAGTGATGCCTTATGAATATGGAAAGCTTCAAAACCTACAAGCATTATATTTAGCAGGAAATACATTGTCAGGTCAAATTCCATCCTCCATAGGTAACCTCACTCAATTGACAGACCTTGACTTGTCAAACAACAAATTGGAAGGAAGCATTCCTTCAAGTATTCAAAATTGTCAAAAATTTTATGCTTTAGACATTTCAGCAAATAAGCTTAGTGGAGAGTTGCCCAAGGAAATTCTAAGCCATACTTCCTTATCGAAGTTACTAAATTTATCTCAGAACTCTTTCATTGGGAACTTGCCGGCAGAGGCGGGAAATCTAAATAGTCTTAATGCTCTAGATGTCTCAGAAAACAATCTTTCAGGTGAAATTCCTGAAACCATTGGAGATTGCTTGGGTTTAGAATATCTTTATATGCAAGGAAATTCTTTTCAAGGAAACATCCCTTCAACTTTAACTTCTCTTAAAGGCCTTCAATATTTAGATCTTTCACGAAACAACTTATCAGGAAAAATTCCGAACGATCTTCAAGATATCATCTCTCTTCAATATTTGAATCTTTCTTTCAATGATCTAGAGGGTGAGGTACCAACAAGAGGCGTATTTACAAATGCTAGTGCATTATCACTAGTTGGTAATAAGAAGCTTTGTGGAGGTATCAAGGAACTTCGTTTGCCAAAATGCCCTGACACAATTATGAAGATAGAGAAACCCCGGACTCTAGCTGTCATAATTGCTTGTGTGGTTCCATTTGTGCTTTTGATGATGGTTCTTTTGCTTATTCATTGGAAGACAAAAATAAGAAACATGTCATCATTTGCTCTCTTAACATTGAGTCATCTTCCAAAAGTATCTTATAAAGACCTTTATAGAGCAACAAATGGATTCTCTTCGAACAATTTAATCGGATCGGGTAGCTTCGGATCTGTCTATAAAGGATTTCTAAATCAAGAAGAAAGACCCGTAGCTGTTAAGGTCCTCAACCTTGAGCAAATGGGTGCCTCTAAGAGTTTTGTGGCTGAATGCAAGGCATTGAGGAAAACATCGAAATCTTGTTAAGCTCTTAACATGTTGCTCTAGCATCGACTACAAATCTGATGCATTCAAAGCTTTAATTTTTGAATTCATGGGAAATGGAAGTCTGGAGGGGTGGTTGTATCCATCTGATGAAGACAATGAAAATCGGAGAAGAAGCTTGAACCTTATTCAAAGACTAAATATTGCCATTGACACAGCATCAGCATTACATTATCTTCACGACCTGTGTGAAATGCCAATTATTCATTGTGACCTGAAGCCCAGTAATCTTCTTCTTGATAATGACATGGTTGCTCATGTAAGCGATTTCGGTCTAGCGAGACTCCTCACAGTCAACAACGATTTGTCTCTCAGTCAAACCAGCACAATTGGAATTAAAGGAACTATCGGCTATGTTGCTCCAGGTAACAGCTACACAAGTAGCTAGTCTTTCCCTAATTTTCTTCTGTTTTTTCCTTTTTAGTTGCCTTGATCATACTTTTAATCCTGTCTCCCTCATCTTTCTGACAAATAAGAACTCTGGCGCCCTATCAAATACACAACGACTCCACAATTACGAAATTGACAATACCCAAATGCATGATTGAAAGTCCCTCTTAGTCAAGAATTGATTTAAGTTATTATTCTTACTTTAAACTCTATAATATATGCAGAGTATGGAATGGGTGGTGTAGCATCAAAAGAAGGGGATGTGTATAGCTACGGGATCCTTGTGTTAGAGATGTTCACAAAGAAAAGACCAACTAATGAAGTGTTCAGAAACGGTTTAAATCTACATGATTTTGTCAAGGCAGCATTGCCAGAAAGAGTAGTTCGAATTGTAGATCCAGACCTTCTCCTTGGAGAACAAGAACAAACTGAAGCAGATTATGAGGGACATAATGATGATGACAATGAAATAGAGGAAGTAAAAGAAACCAATGTGCAGTTAATCCTACTTTCAGTATTGGAAATTGGAGTTGCTTGTTCAATGGACTCCCCTACAGAAAGAATGAATGTGAAGGATGCTCTCAAAAAATTACATTTGATAAAAAATGAACTTCTCAATGTTCATGTTCGCAGGGGCAGACCAAACAGAAGATTCACAGGTAATTATACAACTTAATGAAATTTCATAGGTTTCTATCTGTACCTCTCTCCCATGAAATGAAATTTCACCATAAATGAAATTATTTTCATATGATGACGTATTTCATATGGTGAAATCACTCCCAAGTTGCATCATTTCCGGGCATGAGTAATGAAATTTTTCAGTAGTAGTCTACTATTATCAACTGTATTTAAATTTCCACATCCTAAGTTCCAATAGATTCATGGTAGCATGGCATCCATGATTCTAATGCATGTTTTATTGTTTCATCTTTCTATAATAGTTCCTTCTACTTGAATTGCAGGTGCATAATTTTCCGGAGAAGTCAGAGCAATAACATCAATTTATCAAGTATTTTCTAGAATCGCACAATCGCAACTTTTTTTGAAAAAAAAAAAAATCCTCACCATCCTCCTTTTTCTTCTTTATTGTTTTTTTTTTTTTCCCTTTGGCATGCAGATATTGCTACCGATTTCATGTTTGCATATTTCTTAATCTCCAGACACATCATAAGAGCCAATTCTCTATTTGCAGATAATGTGTTACTAAAAAATCTTGTGGAATCTGAAGACAATATTCTTATTTGTGTGAAATGTTCTCCAATTGGATGGAGAAACTATTCTATGATGTAAACCGAGATTTTTGGGTGTAATTGGGACATAGGCTCGAGGGGTGGTGATTCAAACACAAACTTTGACTAAAAACTTCAAACTCTATTCAGAAAATCATAATGAGAAATTAAAATGGCTAACGTTAAACTAAGAAAACAAAGTCAGGAGTTTTAGTAATAATAACTAACGATTCATTTGGTTTGTATTTCAAGAGTAAAATTACAAAAGGATCACCATATCTCAAATTCATCATTTTAAATTACAACCTATCCAAATAAACCCTAATACATATCTAGATTATATTGATATTTGAAATTTAATAACTAGCCTAATTTAAACCAATTAACCAAATATTTGCAATTTAATTCTTCATTGCGTTAGTTTTAGTTTGATATTTTTGAAACCGATATAACCACCCAAACCTAGGCGCATTCCTAGCTTGAGTTCTTAATTTGAATTTTCCACTCCAAGCAACCCAACCAAATCAAATGTCGTTATGCTTCAACCATTCAGACCATTGTCAAACCTGCTTTGGATAACACATACCTTTGATCAAAGCTCATACTAAAACATTCTAGGACCTAACAAAACAAGATTTGATTGTCTGCCAATACAGTATGAATATGATGCTACTCAGCCAGATTAGTTGTGAACATCATCCAACTAAAGGTTCTCATCAAATTCTCATTTCGAATCAACCAAATTAAAACTAAATAAATATTGACAAAGTAAATGTCTCATTAAAGATGACAAGTATTGAGATAGATGATTAAAGACACCTGGTGAGTATCAATAGCACAGCTCAAATGGCATAGTTTCCACTAGATCACTCTTTAAGATGTACAATATGCACAATCTATAAACACTCCTACAAGCCCTATCAACATTCACTCAATCTGACCTTAGTACAACTGGTAACTGAACTGAAGATGCAACGGACCAATAAGTCAATGACATTGGAAGATGATTGATTCATGTGAAACTTATAATCTTCAGCACATCTTTAAGCCCAAACTCAGAAACTGTATACCTACACGTTTTTTTTTTTTCCCATCAGCACAACTTGCATAACGATGCACATTGCATACTGCAAGCACAAAAATTAGAGAGTTCTAATCTCATTCTGTCTTTAGCTTCCTAAATGATTCTTCTGAAAGAAATAACCAATTTCACACTAAACAGTTGCAGAAAAAACAGAGCATCACTGACCTTAAAATCTTGAAATCTTGAGCATCATTAATGCTCTTTTGAATGGTATTAAAGGAACTTCCATTTAATCATCCCAAGCACTATCTGCAGCACCCTCTCCTTTAATATTTGAAGAGGCAATCATGAACCTATACTTATCCTCAATGTTTATTGATGTGGGTCCTACCAACTTAGACACAGCATTCCTGGCTTCCTTTTGCAAACCTGCTGCTTCTCTCTCTTTCCTCCTAGCAAACTATAATTTAAATAGCAGTTAGTTTTACAATAACACCAAGATAGAGGAAATTGATCAAACTGAAACATTTTGAATATAGAAACTATAATCATACGTAATTGTAAGGAAGGACTTGAGACTACTAAAACCAAGGGTTTGCTGGAAAGGAAGTAAATAAGTGGCAGAAATGTGAATAAAAGTATATATAATTCATCTAAGTAAATTACAATGAAAATCCATACCTTCCCAGTTGCAAAGGCCACTGTGTTCCCAGATTCAACATCTGCTATTGCTTTTTTTATTTGTGCCACTAGGAACTTGAGCATGAAAATATACACCGGTCAAGTATGGGACAAAGAAATATATAATAGAAGGGATAGTTAGAAATAATTAGGGAAAGGAAAGGAGAATGTACCATATCACGATCAGTGTAAAATGAAGTAGCTTGGCCTGCTGATCCTGCACGCCCTGTCCTTCCAACCCGATGTACATAATCTTCCATTGTCTATAATTGAGGCAGCCATAACTGAAGCTTCAGGTTTGCTATTTCAGAATGACATTAATAGCGACTGAAATGACCAGGCTACCAGGCTATTGAGATGCTAACAAAACAGTAGCAGAAACCATGATCACATGCTGAGCTTTAGGCCATGGTGTACCCCATTATATGGGTTATGGCCAGACTTGACACGAGCAGAGAATTAACTTGTAGGGTACTCCTATACCAAGAACTCTACCAAAGACATTTTATGCACAGCTAGATTGGCAATCCACTAACCAAATAGCATCCCCAAGCTTTCCACCATAATCAAATGGGGAGGAGAAGCCCATCCACCTAATGTTTAGAGGATTTCAAGTAAAATTCAGCGTAACAAGTTTGTGCTAGAAATACCTTTGGAAGATCAAGATTAATCACATGAGCAACTCCAGTGACATCCAATCCACGAGATGCAACATCAGTGGCAACCTGCAAGTGGTCCCATCACCCAAAATAGACAAGTCAAATCCAAAGATATATGAGGAAGGTTGTGGCATATATCTGCTACACATAATGCCAGCACATTATATTTCAGAATAATTACAAAATCAATTACAAAGCACCACAAGATAGTTAAAACAAAACTATACAAAAGAAGCACACGCGCATGGAGAGAAAGAGAGAGGGTACACACTCAGAGGAAGAGGATTAGAAAAAAAAATAAAAATGACTTGAAGCCTAAAATTTGCTTATTAAAGAACACAGAAAATAACGGAGCTTGTGTACATCAGGCTTCTTTCAAATTCAGTTTCCAAGATGGATGATGACATTGACACGCTACCAAACCCTGACTTAAAACTTGCAGGTATATTAGTGTGTATAGTGAAGTGATTGAAATAACATAAGATAGATCACGATTCTATTTCATAATCCTCTATTATGCATGACAATCACTTGTATGGACTGTACTGGCAAAAGCAAGATCAAAGAACTTGAGCAGTAAAAATCAGAATACCAAAATACTAGTAGAGCCACTCCTGAAATCATGCAGAGCAGCCTCTCTTTCACTCTGACTACGGCCACCATGCAGAGCAACTGCCTGTAAACCCTGTGCCACCAGAGCCTCTGCAACTTCATCACACCTTGTCTGCATGCAGACCCATATTCGAGCATGAATTTAAAAAAAAAAAAAAAAAGGTATAAACATATTATGCTCTGCACTCATTATATCATTTCAGCCTTCAGAAAAAGAACATTAGATTTAAAAAGCGGCTGCATGATTAAAATTTCAGACTCAAAATTTGGTATATAGAATACCATATTGAAGTATCTAAAAGATTTCCCTTCTGGATACACATTTAAACCTTTCTTAATTAAGCGAATTTATGAATTATATAACCCTAAGTTTTTCAATGATAACTAAGCGATAAAGTGCAAACAAAAAAATATAAAATTATATGAAGAATAAATATAGCACTCAAAATGTACCTTTCTTTCTACAAACACAACAGTTAAAGGAAAGGGATGGCCAGATTTTCCGGCCTGAGATGCATCCTCCACGAGAAAAGCTAGAAGGCAATCAATCTACACCACATTAAATGGCATCATACTCTACTACCAACTCCATTAACAAAGGATGAAGCCACACTTGAAGAAACAGATGTAAAAAGAGAGTGTGAATCAATTTGAATCAAGCATCAAAATGATCCAAAACAAATGCAAATCAAAATTCACCGGAAAAAGGAAATATTACACAAATCTTTATCGGACTATGCAGCAATGCATTTACCCCCTTCAAACAACATATAATACCATAATGTTCCTGTAGCTAAAACTTCATCAGCAAAAAGAACCATATCTTCTTGCTTAGGCGTCTATCTAGCATTACCATTTTCTTTTGAAACCAGAAGATATTTCAATTTAAAGCACTGTAACAATGGGTAAAACAAAGATGGAGTCAATCATGCAAAGATACAAGCTTGAAAAATTCAAACAAGCCCAAGTTCCCTACCCCTAATATACCTATAAAAGAAGATCCATATGCTATAAATACATAAATCAACTAAATTAATAACTTTTAGCATCATATTCATCAGAAAATATATTGTGCCAGTGTATCATGAAAAACTTACCTTCTCATTTTCAGAAACTTTTTTCAAAACTTGAGATACATTTGTTGTTGGGCTACTAACTTTTCCAACTTTAATTTGCACAGGGGTGGTCAAGTACTCCTGAAATTGAATAAAAGCATGATAAATTCTGAATATATTCATTATGAAAAGATGAATTAAGAATTGTAATTACTTGTAAGAGAATATTCTCCTCAAAAGAATTGTAGAAAAATATATTGTGCAAGATAGAAATTACATCAATGCGCACAACTGATGCAGACTTCTGAACCCGCTGGCACTATAGATAGAAGTTTCGAGAACAAAAATGTAGACCACAAAACCAAGAAATGATGGAATACCCATTCTCATATAAATTACAGCTAATGCTACAGAACACAAACAACTCACCAAAATGCGACCAAAAGAACATTAAGAAAATAGTAATCATCAGTATCAATAACCATCAAATGATTCACTCTAATCAGATTAAGATTCAGAATTATTTCTTTGAAGTGTGATTTTTAAAGAATCAGACTAGTTAAAAGAATAGCAAGTATTACATTGCAACATTAAAGGAACAGAAATGATCATCATTTACTTCAAGACATCACAAGTTTGAAGTTTTCCAAAAGACAAATTCCAAGGAATATGGTACAACAATAGAAAAGGAAACACTCTAAGCAAATACTCCAATAGACAAAGGCTGTACATGACTCTAACCCTAGGTTGAGCCAACTTGAGGTCACATTAAGAGCGTGCAAGACACGAATTAAAAACCAGGATCTGTAAAACCTCTATTCTGGGTAGTCAGGCACCAAATCTATCCACATTGAACACTAGAGATTCTACTCCACAATGAAGCAGCATAGATGCATCAACCTTGGATCTTTTATAATATCTCACTTTCCACTGTCACATAAATTGCATCAAGCTTGTAAGACAAAACATAAATGAAGATAAGCAGAAATCTTACCTGGGTTAGTGTTTCAATTTCCACAGGCATAGTTGCACTAAACAGCAGAGTCTGATGCCTTTTTGGAAGATTGTGCAGTACCTGAAACAGTATCAAAATCAAACAGCAAATGTCTTCTTTCATAATGTTATGAACAAGTTATCATAATCCCAGTAGTATTCATCCCACAGTTGAAGAATGCACACATAAAATGCAATGCATTGAAGAACAAAACCGTGGGAGAAACACACTAAATTTTCAAATATGTAAGGGGGAAAAGGATGAAAAAGAAACAAGTCATCAAAACTAAAGCATATGCTCAGGGAAACCAAAACTTGATAATTCCTTAGTATGGTTCATCCCAATTCCAATTAACAGTTTTGTTGTTAATATCGGCATTTCACACTTCTTTCTCTCTTTTTTTTTTCACCAGAGGAGGACCTTCCCTAGGTTCAGCTTTAAACATTGCCACTAAGATTTAGTTAAGAATGTTCATGCATGAACCTAGTCCCTATTGTTTTAAAGTCCACAAAAGTGAAACATAATGCTACTGAGAGCACAAACAGAAGGTTAGCAGCATGGTCAAGTTTATCAACCAAGAAACATGATATAAATAGAAGCCCATGCAGCATTCAGTAATAAATAGCAGCATCTTATACCTCTCTAATCTGTGGTTCAAACCCCATATCAAGCATCCTATCAGCCTCATCCAGAATAATAAATGAAATTCTGGCGAGGGAAGTGTTTCCTTGTTGTAAATGATCAATGAATCTTCCTGGAGTAGCAACAATTATATCCACTCCTGCTCGTAATTCAGACCTCTGTCATTGCACCCAGCAAGAAAGACGAGAAAAGTGTATTAACGAGCAAAGTGTATTAAGTGACAAAATGGTAACCACATATCGGTATGGTAAATCGAGAAAATAAAACATGAAGTATAAATTCCTACTTGCTAGCAAAAGAGAAATGCTCTTTCAGGGTTAGCCTCTTAGAACGACAGATTTCAGTAAAACCACAAAACATGACAATTATCCCTTTATTCTGTCTAACCCGCCCAGACAAATATCCAAACAAGAAGAAATAGAAAAGAATTACCAGTTTCCTGTCTCATAATACTCATTGAGAAAAATCAAGTATTGGAAACAGAATTACCAAGAACACTAACCTGCTCCGCAATGTTTGTTCCACCAACAACTATTGCAGTTTTGAAGGACTCAAGAGATCTGCTAAAACATTTGACCTGAAAATATATGAAAATGCAAATCAACATTGTAACTTTTTGATTGAAATAACAGCTCATGATAATTCCAATAGGCAAAAATATACAATTACATGTTTAAGACCAGACCAATACATATTATTTTTAATTCATATTTACATTGTTCTGTTATGTTTAAACATTAGCTCCCATACCTCTTTTTCAATCTGTTGAGCTAGCTCTCTGGTTGGAGCCAACACCAATGCTAGTGGTCCATCACCACGCCGAACGGGAGATTGAGCCAAACAGTGCTGCACATTAAAACAATAATCTCATTACAAAATGTAAATGATAATATAATGTGTGTATAAGCATATCTAATATCATGACATAAGACCTGTATCATTGGAACGGTGAATGCTGCCGTTTTGCCACTACCAGTTTCAGCACAACCCAACAGATCTCTTCCACTAAGAGCAACAGTAATGGCCTGAGCCTGAATAGAAGTTGGTCTACTATATCCATGATATGCAATATCCTTCATGATGCTTGGGTGCAAACACTAAAAAAATCAAAAATATTCATAATGCTTAGTTTTGAAAATTGGTTCATCATAATCAATCATACTTATCTCAAAAAAAATATGATTCTCATCATCCAAAATATAAAGATTACCATATCTTCAAACGATTCAATTGGTGCAGGCGCCAGAGAGGAACCCGAAGCAACAGTAACTTCAACATTGAGCCGCACACGAACATCTTCAATCTGCACATAAATGCGACACAACGAAACGATCCAAGCACACATGAATAAGATCATTTAAAGGAATTATTAAGGAAATACAAATTTAAGATTAGTGATAGAAATGCGAAGCAAATGAGACACGATAGCTAATAGTTTACACTAAGAATTTCATCCATTACGCACAACATTACCAGATAAGAAATGAAATTGATAACATAGGAGGCAAAATGAGCCAGAAAAAAGAACCCTAAAAACGAGAAAATTCAAAACGATTACTATTTCAACAAGTTAACACAGGAAAATATTACTCAAAATTAACAATATATCAAAGATTTAGAGAGAGAGAGAAAGAGAGAGAGAGAGAGAGTGAAGAGTACGGAAACCTGCGAAGGGTTCAAGCGAAGAACGCGCTCGGAGGGGCTCCACTGAGGGAAAATAGGTTCGGGAACGGACAATGTTCTCGGCGACGGAAAAGCAGCGTAGGAGGTCCAGCGAGAGGCATTGGATAAAGTGGAAAGAGAATTCAAAGTAGGAGAGGAGATTTTAGAGTAGAAATTTGGAGAAGAAAGGGAATGAGAGAGCTTACTGCTGTGATCATTCTCTAGGTTCAGCGACGAAGAATTGGTGGTGGTGGTGTGTGAGTTAGAGTTTCTCAGATGTGGAGGTACATACGACATCGTTTAAAGTTGGTATTTTTAAACAGTATTTACACTTGCAGAAATACAGTGAAAAATGAGATGAGAGAGAGATAGAGAGTCTTTAGTAGTTAGTGAAATTGAAGCGGAAGAAGATGCTTGAGGGAGTCCTAACATTACGCGGCTGTGACAATTGACACGCGACCTGCATCCCTTCTGTCCCTATCCCAGTTTCGGCCCAAGTCTTATGGGCCATAAAGCCCAAAATAGGCAATTCATTTTGTAGGATTTTTTTAAAAATATTTTAAATACTACATATCTAAAAATATTTTTTTCAAAAATACTACATATCTAAAAATATTTTTTCAAAAATACGATATATATCAAACATATTCCAAAAATATACCACAAATATATACCAAATATATAAAAAGAATCATAAAATTGAAAAAAAAAAGGTTAAAAAATAATATATTTGTATAACATTCTTTATTTTTTTTACATCATTTTTGTATCACTAGTCTAAAATTCATTTTGTTATAAATGCATTTCTCTTTTTTTTTAATAGATAAATTACTTTTTAGTTTTTGAGTAATTAATATTTTTATTTTTATTTTTTTAAAACTAACTAATTAGTTTTTTTATTTTAGTTATGTTAAACCCTTTGATCTTTTCACATAATTTTTTCACCTTTTTCGTTAAAAAATTAAAATAAAAAAAATATAGCAAAATAATCAAAATGCCTCTATTTTTCATTGTCTAGATTTTTATTTTTTTCTTCTTCTTCTTTTTTTACCTTTTCATTTAATCAAAATTAAATGAATATTTTAATTTATTTAATTAAAATAAAAATAAATAAAATATATAATTTTAATTAAAAATATTATTTTTTATATAATTATTTAATATATTTTTATATCATTTAAAATTAAAAAATAAAATTAATTTTCATCTATTAAAAAATTACTTTTTGTATGTTTAGTCAAAATAATTATTTTTTGTATATTTATTTAATATATTTTTTTTGTGTATATCTAATTAAAATTAAAAAAGAACCTTGTATATATATATATATATATATATAAGAGAAAAAGTAAAAAAATTTAATTATTTTAATTTTAATTAAATATACTAAAAAAATATTTTAATTTTAGTTAAAAATAATAAAAAAATTATTTTAATTAAATATATAAAAAGTAATTATTTTAATTGAATATACAAAAAGTAATTTTCAATAAATGAAAGTAATTTTATTTATTTTAATTTTAAATTAAATTAAATAATGATATAAAAATAATTATCTTAATTAAATAATTATTCTCACATTATGCATATTTGTTCTTCACCACTATCATCATCATCTTTTCCATTGTTCCTTGCCTCTACAACATATATTTAACACATTTTAGGCTAATTTGAATATGAAGAATCATAATCTAAGTTTAGTTTAAATTATACACATCCATATCAAAAATTAAGTTTTAGCATAACTACCAATTCAAACTCTAAGCATCCTATAATTATGTACATCTATCTAGATACTAATATATTCGTATATAATCACCAAAGAACTCATTATTGATTGAAAGAAAGCAAAAGAAATTAATTTATCTCAAGTTCTTAAAAAACCCAACTTAGCTATTTTGAATTGTTTAGGGTTTTCTTTAGGGTTTTAGATGAAATTGCTAGTGGTTATGGTGTATTTAGGTGTTAAATTAAGTAGAAAACTTAATTAGGTTTAGTTTAGAAGTGATTTTGGTGGAGAAAATTTAGTTGGAAGAAGAAGAAAATGGAAGTGGGGATGGGGGGAAAGAATTTTGGCCACAAGGGGAAGAAGAGAATAAATTTTGACTTTTTATGGAATTATATAGAAATTGAAGTTTTTTATATATTTTTGATATTTGCAAAATTGCCCCTCAATTTTAATTATTTATAAATTGACCTCATATCTTTTAATATTTATACTTTTTCCCCAAATTCCACCATTAGCACTATTATTTTTCATATTCTCATTTCATATAAATTTTAGGTTCTATAAGTTATTTGATGAAATTTTGTGTTTAATTATGTATTTTAAGTATAAAATTTAAATTTTAGGTATTAAATTATTATTTTACCTTTAACTGTTTAATTAAATATTAGAAAGTTAATTATACTAGCTTTAGAATCCTATATGTAATTATTAAAAAATCAAAGTGTTACACTCTATTCCTTCAATAAAATTCGTTCTCAAATTTTAACTAACATACGTTACTCGTGAAATAGTTGGGGATATCTTGCTCACATATCGTGCTCGCTTTCTAATGTGCACTCTTCCATCAAATGGTTTTTCTATAGAACTTTAACCATTGTTATAGCTTTGTTCTGAAGTTGTCTAACTTGTCGATCAACGATCTTAACTGGCATCTCTTCATAAGTTAGATATTCATCTACTTCAATGGCTTGTGATTGAAACACATGTGATAGATACGAAACATATTTGCGAAGCATGAATATGTAGAACACAAGATGTACGTGACTCAATTGTGGTGGAAGTGCCACTCAATAAGAAACATTACCGACTCCATCTAACATTTCAAATGGTTCGATATAACGTGCCGATAGCTTTCCCTTCTTGTCGAATCATATTACACCTTTCATTGGAGATATTATAAGAAAAACATGGTCACCCACGATAAATTAAACATCTTTGTGCTTCGGATCTACGTAACTTTTTTGTCGGCTAAATGCTATTTTCATCCTTTCTTTAATAATAGGGGGATCTTCTCCATCGTTTTCCTAATTAGTTTTGGGCCTTCTAACTGTTTCTCTCCTGATTCAACCTAACAAACTGGTGATCTGCATTTCCTATCATATAATGTCTCGTATGATGTCATGTGATGGAAGAATGATAGCTGTTGTTATAGGCAAATTCAATCAATAGTAAATACCGATCCCAATTACCATAACACTCTGCATTTTTTGATAATTACAAATAGGATCCCAAAATTTGTATAGTTGACTATATACTATATAGTTTTTAATTAGACAGTTAGACATAAAATAACAATTTACTACTCAAAATAGACAACTAAAGTTAAAATAATAATTTAGTACCTAAAATTCAAATTTTATACCAAAATTACATAATTAAACATAAAATTTCACCAAATTAATTATGAGACTTAAAATTTACATGACAAATAAATTATGAAAACTAATAATACCTAAAATGAGTTTTGGGACAAAGTATAAATATTAAAACTTTAGGGCTAATTTGTAAATAAAAAAAATTAAGGGGATAAATTATAAATATTAAAAATTCAAAAATATCTAATTAATTCCAGATAATTCTATTTTTGGCCTAAAAATATCTTCTTTCTTCCTCCTTGTAGCCGAACTCTCCTCCATTTCCACCTCCATTTGTCTTCTTCTTCTTCCAAAATTCTTCCATCCAAATCTTTCCAAACTTAAGTTTAATTAATTTTACACCCTAAGCCTAAACACCTAATAGCTATAATAATTATCACAAAAAACATAAAGAAAACTAAAAATTTCAAAGAGAGCTAAGTTGGGGAAATTGAAGACTTTGAGGTAATTTATTTCTTTTTTATTTCTTTACAATAGAAATGAGTAGTTTGATAATAATTGATGAACATAAATAAAAATATAAACATAAGGATGATGATAAATAGAAAATTCATAAGGTTAGGATTTATGTCAAAATTCAAAAATTCAAAGAGTTGAGTTTAATTCAAAAAAAAAGTCTAAATTATGTATATTCATGTTAAATTAAGCATAAATTATGTGAATTGAATATTGTAGAGTCAAAGGAAATTGAATATTATAAAATCAAAAGAAATTGAAAATGGTGAAGGAATGATGGATGAATGACAAATTGGCTTTATGTGAATTTTGGAGCTTTTAAGATGTTTTTGCTTCAAATAGCAATCAAGATGAGTTATGAATATATTATTATGCATGATTTTAGCCATATAAATTTTTGGAATTCTTTCCCTAAAACCCTAGTGTAAGCCAAATAATGTTGCTCATTTCTACCTAAATTTTTATTGCATAATTCCACCTTTGTTTAACTTATTTTACTTGTTTGTTGAACGGGTTTGAATCTCCAATGCCTTATTAAGATTGAATCCTTGATGTTTGATAAATTTGGCCTAATTAATATTGACCCAAAACCTTATTTAATACTTGTTTTAATTATGCCAACAATGTGTTCGATAAAATGTCTCAAAGAAATGAAATGGTAATCCACCAAGTGTTTAATTTGAAATTTATCACCATTTGAAACCTTGACATGAATGATATAAAAATCTAGTCTTACCATTAGATTGGCGCCATTTTGTGTGAAATTTTCTTCTTGATTGTTATAGTATTATTATTAATATGCCTTATAATTTCCAATTTGTTCATTGAGGAATTGGTAAATTTGATATGATTTTTCTTAGTATATTGACATTAAATTTAACCTAAATGTATCTATAGCCACTATTGTATTGAATATCCAATGACATGACAGAGCTACCTTCCGATGGGTAGTAAGTGAGAACCATAGGCAATGTGCACATTGATTAATTTATTAACTCTAACTAGGAAGGTTAAATCCTAGCCATAAAGTTTGATCAACCTTATGCCATTTCACAAGTTTAAGCTACTAAAAATGTAGCTGATGAGATTTTTATGAGTACGAGACCCTATATTTGTTATGTTTTATTTTTTCATGATACCTATTTTTTTATTATGTGACTTTAATTCCAGTTCTTGTTCCTTTGTTACCATTACCTTTGATGTGAATATTTGGTGGATTATCCTGTCTTTATCTAACCTTATTGCTTAATAATATATTTATAGCTCACTCAGTTATAAAACTCACCCTTTTAGTAGTTTAACACTCTTTTTCAGGGCAAAAGTAAATAGTAACTGTTCTGAGATTTCATTCTTCTTTAAAGAAACTGGACTTCCTTATTATATAAATATCTTTAAATATAACTCTTTTGTTGTATATTAGAAGCTCCATGGTTAATTAGACTAATTAATAATGTAAATTAATTAGTATATTATGGATTATATAGTTAAATGTTTAATAATGGTTTAAAATTTGAAAAATATATGTTAGAGTTGAGATGGGTATGAATTATAAAAATT
>CANXYC010553163.1:0-26610 GCA_948193065.1 Aleurites moluccanus | reverse complement strand
AATACTACTATTACTCATATGCTATAGTATTACATATATAAAAACATAAATTCTATAATGGTATTACTTTATTCATAATGCATTTACTGCATTCTTATGCTTATGAACTCACTGAGTATTTTTATACTCATTCCTTTAGTGTTTGTTGTTTTTCAGGTTTTCGGTGAGAATCGCTTATCCTTGGCATCCTTTCCTTCTGCCTTGGAGATTTAGTACATGTATAAATTCTAATCTTAAAGTAATGTAATAGAAAATACTTGGAATAGTTCCATGGTACTGTAAATAGATTTTAGCATATAGATAATTATAAGTTGCATATATTTATATAATGTTGATTATAATTAATGTTTGAGTAATCATATATGATTGAAATGTATGTTATATATATATATATATGTGGAGATATTGGGATTGATGATAGAGATCCAGAGGAATCAGGAGTTGGAGAAGATTGTGAATTTTATAAAAGTGTTAATTGTTTGTTTTGATTTTTGGGCATGGTCCTATTTTAGGGGAGATGTTATCGAAATTTTCTCAGCATTTTTATAATTATTTAAGTTGTATTTGTGTGTTGCATGTTATCTAGATAGTCTATAGGATTCTACGTGGTACTGGTCGCGTATGCATCACCCGTACCATAGGACCGTCACGACTTCCGAGATAGGTCGTGACATTAATGTTATTCAAACTTGTAATTTCGCCATCTCTCTCTATTAGCTTTTGTCCTTGGTCTCACATAGATTAAAAAGTAATTGAGAAATGACAATTTAATTTCTAAAACTTAATTGAATTAATATTTTTTATATAAAAAAATAAAATAAATTAATCACTAAATAAAAAATAATTATTTTATTTAATTAAAATTAAAATAAATATTATTTTTAGTTAAATTATTTTTTTATTTAATTAAAATAATTAATTTTTATTTAACTATATACTTTTATAAAATTAAAATAAATAAAATTATTATTTTTTAATTATTTAATTTATTTTCCTATTTTTGAAAATTTTTTTATATATTTAATTAAAAGTTATTTTTTATTTAATTAAAATTATAATAATTAAAAATATATATTTTTTCTCTTATTTTTTATATATATACGAGACACTTTTAGTCATTTTACTAAAATTTAATAGAAGGATCAAAGAAAATAGAAGGAATTACCAAGTTTATCGACATAATTGAAATATAAGAATTAACTGCGTTTTTTTCTTTAAATACTTTTATTCCTAAAATACCATCAATTTCTTTTTCTTTTTTATATATATTTTGTTATTTAATTAAAATTATAATATTTAAAAATATATATGAATAATTTTATGTATAGTATTCATACATAATTTTTTTTTAATTTTTTAATTTAAAATTATTTTGTTACTTTTTCATTTAATTAAAATTAGAATATTTAAAAATATATAAATAATTTTATGTATAATATTCATACATAATTTTTTTATTTTTAATTTAAAATTAAAATAAATATAATTAATTTTTAAAATTAATTTATTTTCTTATTTTTTTGTATATTTGATTAAAAAATTTGTATATTAAAATAAAATTATTTTATTTTATTAAATATGCAAAAAATAATTTTATTTAATCAAATATACAAATATAAGAAAATAAATTAATTTTAAAAATTAATTATTTTAATTAAATAAAAAGTAATATATATTAATTTTAAATTGAAATATAGAAAAATAAATAAATAAAAATATTAATTAAAAATAATATTTATTTTAATTTTTTAATAAAATAATTAATTTTTATTTAATTATTAATTTATTTTATTTTTGTATATTTAATTTAAAAATATTTTTGTAATTAAATAAAATTTTAAGAACTAAATTATAATTTATCAATTACTTTTTAATTCATACGGAGTCCATGAACGGAAGTTAATAGAAAAAGGGAACGAAATCGCTAGTTTCAATAATGTTAGGATTAAAATTATATTTTAAAAAAATCAAGAGTCGATATGTTCTAAAAATTAAATATTATAGTCAAAATTATACCTTATTTCATATATAATTTTTTACATAAAAAAAATATAATAATATTATTTTTCATTTTTACATCTTATAAAATAATTTTCTTAACTTTTATATTCTGTTTTATTTTACTTTGGAAGCAAATTTAACTAACAAAAAAATATTATAGTAACACTTTAAAAAATATTATTTAAAATAGCAACATGCATATAAGTGTTTGATCATTTACTTATTATTTTAATCTTATAATTTATTTAATTTTAAAAAATATATATAATTTATTAAAATATTTTTGTAAAATATATAATTAATAATATTTTAAATAAGAAAATTCAAAAGTTTTCTTAAAATAAAATGTTTGTAGAATTATAATTTAAAATTTAATTTAATAAATCATCTCTCTTATTAAAAATTAAAAATAAATATTTTCCCAGGAATAAAATGATAAAATCAAAAATTTAAATTTAAAAAGTAAAAGATTTTTTTTATAATATATATATATATATATATATATATATATATATATAAATTTTATTTTAATTTTATACAAAAACTCTATATTTAATAAATATATTCTTAAAAATATTTATATAAATATTATTTTTATGCAATAAAAATATAAATAAAAAATAAAAGTAATGAATTTTTTATTTTATTTTTTAGTACATAAATCTTATTTTTTATAAAATCTAAAAACTAAAAATTTTACTTAAATCTTCTTTTATATATATATATATATATATATATATGTAAGATTTTTTATATATAAATTAATATTTATTAAATATATTTTTATTATCAATATATATATGTAAATTAAGAATGATAAATAAAAAATAAATTTTAATTAAACATTTTTCTTTATAAAAGTTATTAACTAAATAATGCAATAAGTGTATTATAATCAAATTTAATAATAAAAAAATTAAATATCAAAAATTAAAAGATGAGTGCCAATATCACCTCTAAATAAATTTATCTTAAAATTATTACTTAAAAAAATGATTTACTTTAGTTTAATATTTTTCTTTTATTTTCTTTTATTTCTATAGATAAACATCAAAATTCATTTATTTAATGAAAGAAAATAACGAAGAACGTAGATTAAAAAATAAAATATGTATTATATTATAATATTTTTCTATAATTTTAAATAATGTTAATTATATTGTAATATTATAATTTTTATAATATATATTTATTATAATATTCATTTTACATGTATTTAATTTTTAAAAAATAAAAATAAAATAGAAGAAAATAATAAAAATAAGGAATTTTAAATATAAAATCAAACTACTCTTATAGTTGGTAAATAAAATACAAAATATTTAATTATAACCAATAAACTTATATCAATATGCTTTTTTCAGAAATGCTTCCCATATATTTCAATTACTGAGCTAAACCCGCCACCGCCAGTCCTGATTGAAGGATAAAAAAAAATGTAAGTTATAGTATGCTTTTCTTTTTTATCTTTGTTTCAATTTCAATCAATTTGCTTGAGTTTCTAATGGTTGTTCTGTGTTTTAGGTCTAGAATTTGCGTGAAAAATTTACCAAAATATGTTGCCGAGGATCGCCTGCGAGAGTTCTTTTCGCAAAAAGGAGAAATTACTGATACAAAGCTAATGCGAACTAAGTACTCTCTTTCTCTTTTCTTCAGTTTCTGTTAGGTTTTCTTGAAGAATATCTTCCTTTCGTGTTCTTTATTTTGCTCTTTTCTTTTTTTCTATTTTTTATTTTGTGGGTTAAGAGATGGTAAGAGTAGGCAATTTGCTTTTATTGGGTTTCGAACTGAGCGTGAAGCTGAAGAAGCTATCAAATACTTCAACAAATCTTACCTTGATACTTGTAGAATTACTTGCGAGGTGGGTAATTTTATTTATTTATTTTTTTCCTTTTTTTTTTTTTTTGGTTTATTTATATATCTTCGGTGGTGTATGGTTAGGTTGTTTAGATGCCAATTGGAGTATGCTAAATACCCAATAGCATATGAAAAACTTTACTCATATGAGACTATGGATATATAAATTTGAATTGGAATTTGAGGAGAAATAAACCCACTGCTTTTAATTATCCAGATAGCTCGTAAAGTTGGAGATCCAAATATTCCTCGTCCTTGGAGTCGGTATTCTCAGAAGAAAGACCAAATTGAGACCGAAAGTGGGAATAAAGTTGCTAATGCTAGAAATTCCACTCTGAAAGGTGCCCAAGATGAGAGGAAGACTAATAAAAAGGGGAGTGAAAATGATGACCCCCTTCTGCAGGAATTTCTTCAAGTTATGCAGCCGCGAGTTAAGTCAAAAATGTGGGCGAATGATACTCTGATTGCTCCCACTGCTGACCAAAATGTTGAAGTCAGTAAGGAAACTCAAGCTAAGAGGGAAAGTAGAGAGAAGCCAGTTCCAGCAGATGCTGAATTAAATAAAAAAGATAGTCATGAAACTAAGAAGTCAAACAATATTACCCATGATGAAGTCATTTCAGATATGGATTATTTTAAGAGTAGAGTGAAGAAAGAATGGTCAGATTCAGAAAGTGAAAGCAGTGAGAGTGTTGATGATGACAATGATAACAATGATGATGACAGTGACGAAGAGAGTGATTCTCCAAAGGAAAGTCTTGAGAGCATGCATGTTAAAAAGATAGATAAGGTCAAGCATCATGATACTTTGGCTGTTGCCAAAGTGGAGGGTGAGGAGGACACTCCTACAGGTTCTGGTGGTGAAATCCTTGACCCTGAGAACCCATCATCTAATTCAAAAGATGAATTTCTTGAGGCTGGTCGTCTTTTTGTCCGCAATCTGCCATATACAGCAACGTATGCATTCTAGCATGTTCTATTAGATTGTGCCCGGCAACTAATTTGTTGTTTAATGCATGAAAGCAGTTTATTAATGTTTCTTGTGCCTTTACTTATTTTTTTACTGTTCAGCATGTAGTTAGTGTATTATTGTTTTTTCCTAGCTATCATCAGAATTTTGATGTAACAGAGAGGATGAACTGGAAGAGCACTTCAGCAAATTTGGCAATGTCTCACAGGTTCATCTTGTTGTTGATAAAGATACAAAACGGTCCAAGGGAATTGCCTATGTTCACTACACACTTCCTGAGTCTGCAGCAAGGTATGCGTGGGTCAATGCTTAAGCTAGTAATTTTTTCTGTATTTGATGATACTTTGGCACTGCATGTTTAACCTCTCATTTGATATCTTTCAATTATTTCCTCCTCTGAATCTCTGTAGGATATAATTTCCCGTTTATCATGCTATTTCATTTGTATAATCCCTGAAATTGTGAGGCTAGCTAAACATAGTTGTCTAACACTCTGGTGCTTATATATTTTTGAGTTTTGAGGCTTCTTGTAACAAGTGAAATTTTATCATAATTCTTATATTAAATAATGACTTGTTGCTTGAGATTGCAAGTTTCATTCTTTCTTATTCATTTGTTGTCTTTATTTAAATCATAATTTAAAGTTTTTCCAGGGTGAGCCTTCATCATTGGTTAGAGGAGGGGGGAAATGTTCGGTGACTTGGGGGTCATGTGTTCAAACTATGACAATACTCTCCTTATATTGCAAGGAGAATGCTGTGTGTATCTAGGTTTCCTGAGAGTCTGCAATGGTTGGGAAGTCTTGACCTTAGTTCACTAGGACTATAGATGGCAAATAGGTGGGTTGGCTCGGTTTTGAGTCAGTCATTTTGGGTTTGGGTCAAATTCAAGTTCGTATAATTTTGCGTTCGGGTCATCACTGGGTCAGGTCATCATAGGATTGGGTCATCAATCAGGTCAGGTCATTATTGATCTAGTCATCTTTTGAGTCGGATAATCAACGGGTCGGGTTATCATTGAGTTTGGATCGTTATTAGGTTAGGTTGCCAACAAGTCGGATTGTCAAAAGGTCGGGTCACGATCGAGTTTCGGTCGTCATCAGATCAGATTGTCAACGGGTCAGGTTGTCATTTTTTCGAGTCACTATAGAATTTTGGGTCACCATCAGATCGGATCATCTCAATTACTAGATTTGTCAGTTCAGGTTTCGGGTGAATATATTGCAGTAGACCACTATACCCTTTATCAATTATGATGAAATCTGAAATCTGAATTTCATACGTAACATTCAATTATCAATTATGAGAATTGATTAAGCCACCAATTCACTATCTATTGACTCATGCAAATATTGATTTCAATTTCTAATAGCCATATTTATCCACCAACTTAAAATAAGATCAATTGATATATAGTTTGTATATCCATTGCCTAATCTACTTCCATGAAGAATCTAATTTAAGAATCTAACACATCATTAGTTATTGTGTTTTAATTCATATTTCTATTTATAATGAAAAAAAATCATTTTTCTTCCTATAATAAAAACTATATAAGTTTTTATTATTATTGGTTTTTGGTTAAGTTATTAGGTTAATTCGTTTTCATCTCTCACCCTCAATTTTTATTTTCTACCATTCTACTTCCATCTTCTATTCTCTTTCATCGGTTACAAATATAACGAACTTTACGTATTATTTCATAACAATTGATGTTTTAAGAATTGCCTGAACATGTCACAAACATAAAATAAATATAATTATATGTAGATTTTAGGTTTTTTTAAACATTGGACGGTTTCGGATAAAATCATTTTAGTTATTTCAAGGCCTTCGGGTTGGGTCACTATTCGGGTTGGTTGCTTTTCGGTTGGGTTGCGTCTGAGTTTGGGTTATTTCAGGTTGATCCAATGTCGAGTTTGAGTCATTCTTGGATTGGGTCATTGCTGGGTTTTTGATCACTCAGATGGGTCGATGAGTGGGTTCGGTATCTTCTCAGGTCAGTTCATTCACAGGTTTGAGTATTTGTCACATCAGTTAATTTTCGGATATGAGTCACTTTCAGATCAGATAATTTGGATTTCGGATTGTTGACTATTAAAATCAAATCATATCTGGGTCGGGTTCAGTATCGGACGGATCAAATTGAATCTCCGGGTTCGGGTTTATTTTGCCATCTCTAACTAGGACACCCTTATAGCATTATATTTTTTATGCTTTCCTCTAGCTTGAAGGTCAAGACAATAAAGAAGCTATTTATACTTTGGGACTTTACTTTGTAATGATTTCTAAATTTTATAAAGGATTAAAAAGCATTTTAGTGAATTTATTTTAATTACAATTTTAAAAATTAATTAAAAAATAAATCAAATGCATTATAATTTGATTTAATAAAATTAATTTTTTTATATGATTAAGCAAGAGATTGTTTGGAACTTATTTGGAGTGTATGCTTTATTTAGTGCCTTATCTTAGTTTTCATTAAAATTGGCAATAATGTTTGAATAAAACTATGTTGGCTTCCACACACTCACTGCACCTTTTCCCCCTTATATTATAGGTTTTATATATTCAGATCAGGTAATTCCATGGTTTGTATGTAGGGCTTTAGAAGAATTAGACAATTCAATATTCCAAGGCAGATTACTGCATGTCATGCCAGCAAAACTGAAAAGTTTGTCTGACAAACAAGAGTAAGCGCCACTTATTGCAGTTCTCTTTTTTCTCCCAATTTGTTTTCCACTTCTATTAGAATGAGCTAATATCAAATTTTATGTAGGATTGATGATCCTTCAAGACAAGGTTCAAAAACTCTCAAGCAACGTCGGGTGGAAGAAAGGAAGGCATCTGAAGCCAGTGGGGATACAAGAGCATGGAATAGTTTGTTCATTCGTCCTGATACAGTATGTGAAAACCTGGCACCGAACTGTACATTCTAATTACTCTTTGGAGATGCTCTTTAATGTTATTCCTTTTCAGTCAATTTTCTAATTGGCCTATGAATATATTAAACACAAAGGAAGTTGGTGGTCTTATGTATTCTCCTTTGAAAAATGTTGTCTTTCTTGCTTTTATGGAGTGGGCTTGAGTTGTCATTTGTATTCATCATCACCTCAAGAAGTAAATAGTTAAGAAGTAAATAGTATAGTGTTATACTAGATTCTAATAGCGTAATGTCACATATCATAGGAAAAGGTTCAGGGGGTAAAAGGGACTTTAGTGGTTAGTAGTAGTTCCAGGTATGTTAGTAGTAGTTAACTCTGTTAAAGGGTTAAATAATTCTGTATTTGTACTAGTTTAGTATTAGTATAAAAAACATAGCTAATTACTACTTGTAGTACAGCTCGAAGTAGTTAAAACATAATAGGACTGTTATCCCTAGAATCTAGAAGTAGTTGCAAGCAGTTACAACTACTTGGAGAAGTACAATTGTACTACGACACTTGTATATAAGGTTAGATTCGATAAAGCCTCATCATTCTGGAATGAATATAATCAGAACTTCTTTTCTTCTCTGAATTCTCTCTTTCCTATTTCTCTCCTCTCTCTCGAATATCCTTCTAAATTCTTCTATTTCTTTTTGTTTCTATCATCTAAAAACCCTAAATCCCTAATTACCAAATTGTTAATGCATCTCAACTCTAACATTTGGGATCAGATCAACTATGAGAGGGTAATTCACTCTGGAATTAACTTCCAATAACTGAACATCATGACAAAATCAACAATAGTGAGCAATGAAGGAGTAAGGATGGCTGAATTGGAAGAATAGTATCGAGTCCTCCATGAAACAACTCTGAAGAACATGGCAGAGTTTAGGGAATTCAAGGAGGAAGTTAGGGAATTCAAGGAAGAGGTGAGATCAAACAAGAGCAAGAACAAAGAAATGTTTGATGAATTAAGAGGTTTCATGAGCAGGCTGACATTGGAAAAAGGGAAAATAGACAATTGGCAGCCATGAAGGAGGAGAATCAAGGGGAAATAGAAGCCTAGCTATTGGGGAAAGAGGCTTACTACCAATCCCTCTTGGGGGTTGGATAGGTAGTACCAGTGCTGACACAACTCAACCACAGGCAGTACAATTAGACTTAAGAGTCACTACAGATCACTTTGGAGGTAAAAATTCTTTTTGCTCTAAGGTGAAACTATTAACATTTGAAGGGATAGAACCAAGAGTCTGGTTAAAAAAAATGTGTCAAATACTTTGACATATACTAGATTCTTGAGGAGCAAAAAATAGGATTGGCCAGTTTGTATTTGATAGGGAAGGTTGATTCTTGGTTTCATAACTAGAATAGGGAAAAAAACCAATTCTTAGGAAGCATTTGAGAATGCTCTGCGTGAAAGATTTGGGGGAAGATGAGATGGATGACATTGTAGAGGAATTTATGAAACTGAAACATGAGGGAACAATAGAGGATTATCTTGATAGATTTGAAGATTTAAGAATTAGATTGGAGAGACATATGCCTGAACTTAGGGAAGCTTACTTCTTATATGGGTTGATGGGAGGATTAAAGGAGGAAATTCAATTGGTGGTCAGAATGATGAAACCTAATTCTATTGCTAAGGCAGTAGAAATAGCCAGGCTACAGGAGAGAATTGTTAGCAAAAACTCTAAAATTCACCAGCCAAATCAGTGGAACTCAAGGCCAACATACAATCAATCCAAACCCTATTCCTACACTGCTTCAAACACCATTAACAAGCCTGCTTCCTTTGTGCCTCACCCACCTAGACCTCCAAATCCATCCTACATTCCCAACAAACTAGATAATCTTGCTATAAAAACACAACCACCCAACACTAGCACCAACAACAACCTTGCAACCTCAGCCAAAATCACCAACTTTGCCTCAAGAACATTTTCACCATCACCCCCATTTAACAGAAACTCTACCAAGAATTGTTATAAGTGTGGGAAAGATGCTTCCCTGGACAAACCAAAAACTCTAGCAACCTTGACCTCTGAAACAGAACCAGAATTGGAAGCATGAAATGAGGGTGAGGAAGATATGGAAGAAGAAGGGTTTATGGGGGAGGAGGCAGAGCTGTCTGTGCATGCCATTGAGGGGAGCCAGGGAGCTGAGACAATAAAGATCTTAAGAAACTATCAAAATAGACAACTGGTTACTCTAATAGACAGTGGAAGTATTAATAATTTCATTAGATGATAAAATAGCCAAGGAATTGAAGTTAGCCCTAATCAAGATTCTTGCAACTACAATTAAAGTTGCAGATGGGAGAAACTTAATCTATAACCACTAATGTTAGGCTTTTCAATGGAAGATGCAAACTTAGAAATTTATACTTGATTTGAGGGTCTTGAAACTTGGAGGGTTTGATGTAATTTTGGGAGTAGATTGGCTAAGGAGTTTCAACCCCATTCTCTTTGATTTTGACATACCCAGTATCTCTTTCCACTTAAATGGCAGTCCTGTAACACTCAAGGGAATCACTCATGACAATAGCTGGAAGGGTACAAACATTACTTCGAAAAAAAAAAGGACGAGATTTCCAGACTCCACTGATTTGCATTTGCAGTATTAATGACAACACCATTAAGGACAGATTTCCCATCCCTATTATTGATGACCTATTAGATGAATTACATTGGGTACAATTATTTTCTAAATTGAATTTAAGGGCTGGGTACCACCAAATTAGGAAGACACTAGATGATATATCTAAAACAACCTAGGACACACTATGGGCACTTTGAGTTTACAGTCATGCCCTTTGGCCTAACCAATGCATCAACTACCTTTCAAGCCCTCATGAACCATATATTTCAACCCTACTTAAGGAAGTTTGTCTTAGTCTTCTTTGATGACATTTTAGTCTATAACCATACTTGGGAAGATCATATTTAGCACATTGAAACTGTCCTGCGGACTTTGAGAAAACAAACCCTTTTTGCTAAGCTTTCTAAATGCTCGTTTGCACAGAGGGAAGTAGAGTATTTAGGGCACATTATATCAGGGGAAGGGGTGTCTATTGATCAAAAAAAGATCCAAGCTATGAAAGATTGGCCTGTCCCTACTACTGTCAAGGAATTGGGTGGGTTCTTAGGGTTGATAGGGTATTATAGGAAGTTTATCTCATATTATGGCATCATCAGCAGACCTCTAACTGAGTTACTCAAGAAAGATGCTTTTAAATGGAGTATGGAGGCTCAACAAGCTTTTCAGGTTCTCAAAGACAGAATGACTAATGCTCATGTGCTGGCCTTACCTAATTTCTCCCAACCATTTACTTAGAGATAGATGCAAGTAACTGGGGGATGGGAGTAGTATTACTGCAGCAAAGGCATTCAATTGCCTTTATTTCTAAGGCTTTTGGACCAAGGAGCATGGCTTTATTAGTTTATGAGAAGGAATTGCTTGCTATTACATTTACAGTTAGAAAATGCAGGCATTATTTGGAGCAAGGTCAGTTTTTCATCAAAACTGACTATGAAAGCATTAAGTACTTGCTGGAATAGAGGTTGCACACTAATTTGCAACAAAAGAGCGTATCCAAATTGCTTGGCCTAGACTATAAAATTTTATATAGGAGAGGGGTTGAAAATAGGGTTGTTGATGCACTTTCAAGGAGACATGAGTTATCTCAGTCCTCTGCAATTGAATAAATATCAATACCTACAGCGGACACAAATCCAACACAGCAAACACCTAGCAGCAGCTACTCTCTTCAGTCACAAGTAGTTCCAACTTGGATGACTGCTCTCTCCAATACATATTAGGCAGATGATAAAGCCTCTACCTTAATCCAGCGTTTAGCAGTGGATAAGGAAGCTCATCCCATGTTCCAATTCAAGAATGGAGTTCTTATGCTCAAGGTTAGGCTATATGTGGGAACCAACACTCCCCTTAGGCAGCAACTCATCCAGAGTTACCACAACAGTGTCTTTGGGGGGGCACTTAGGCATCCAAGTAACCTATGCAAGGTTGTAGAAGCTTCTTTTCTTGCCTGACTTGTTACAGGAAGTGAGGGATTGGATTCAAAGATGTGAGGTTTGTGCTAAATGCAAACCAGAACATTGTGCTACACCTGGGTTCCTTCAGCCCCTACCTATTCCCTCTCAAGCATGGTAACACATTTCAATGGACTTTATTAAGCAACTACCAAAATCAAAGGGCAAGGACACTAGTCTAGTAGTAGTTTGCAGATTAACAAAGTGTGCAGACTTCCTTTCCCTAGCTCATCCATTCTCAGCCTTAACAGTAGCACAATTGTACCTCAATGAAGTCTTTAAACTACATGGGGTTCCTCATTCAATAATATCAGACAGAGACAAGATATTTATCAGTGTATTTTGGAAAGAGCTCTTCAAATTATTAGGCACTACACTCAATTTCAGCACTACCTATCATCCACAAACTGATGGACAGATAGAGAGAGTTAACCAATGTCTAGAAGGGTACTTAAGGTGCATGTGCCACCTACAACCTAAGGCTTGGAGTCACTGGCTTCCTTTGGCAGAGTGGTGGTATAACTCTTCTCACCACAGTGTTCTTAAAATGACCCCCTTTGAAGCCTTGTATGATTATCCACCTCCTTTTCCCCCCATCCTACTTCTTGAATTAATTAAAGTGGCAGCAGTGGGAGACTTGCTCCAGCATAGACAAAAAATGTTAGCCATCATAAAGGACAATCTATCCCTAGCTCAATACAAGATGAAACAACAAAATGACAAGCACAGAACAAAAAGGGAATTTGCAGTAGGGGATTGGGTGTATCTTAAGCTCCAACCTTATAGGCAGACTTCCTTAGCACTTAGGCATAAACTGAAATTGGTTGCCAAGTACTATGGACATTTCAAAGTGCTGTCTAGATTGGGACCAATGGCTTATAAATTGGAATTGCTAGCTTCAACTACAATTCACTCAGTATTTCATGTGTCATTACTTAAGAAAAAGCTGGGGGAGGCCATCACACCTTTACTGAACCTACGTACTATCACAGGAGATCAAATGGTAGTAGAACCAGAAGAAGTTTTACAGACTAGGGTCATCACCAGGGCAAACACAGATGTTTTGCAAGGGCTGATCAAGTGGAGGATCATATCTACTGAGGATTCCACTTGAGAGGACCAAGCTTTTATCACAGCTCAATTTCCAACTTGTTCTTTTTCTTAGGGACAAGAAAGTGCAAGCTTTTATCACAGCTCAATTTCCAACTTGTTCTTTTTCTTGGGGACAAGAAAGAGCTAATGGAGGGGGTATTGTCACATATCATAGGAAAAGGTCCAGGGGTAAAAGGGACTTTAGTGGTTAGCAGTAGTTCCAGGTATGTTAGTAGTAGTTAACTCTGTTAAAGGGTTAAATAATTTTGTATTAGTATTAGTGTAAATAACACAGATGATTACTACTTGTAGTACAACTCAAAGTAGTTAAAACATAATAGGAGTGTTATCCCTAGAATCTAGAAGTAGTTACAAGCAGTTACAACTACTTGGAGAAGTACAATTGTACTACGACACTTGTATATAAGGCTAGATTCAATAAAGCCTTATCATTTTGGAATGAATATAATAATAACTTCTTTTCTTCTCTGAATTCTCTCTTTCTTTCCTATTTCTCTTTCTTCTCTCTCGAATCTCCCTCTAAATTCTTCTATTTTTTTTATGTTTCTATCATCTAAAAACTCTAAATCTCTAATTACTAAATTGTTAAAGCATCACAACTCTAACACGTAATTCTTCTGATAATATTACTTATGCTAGATGAGATGAGATGAGATGAATTATGATTTCACGTCTTGCAATATAGATGTGTATCAAGAATTGCTCGGATTTATTCTGAGCTAATAAGGATATCTAATTGAAATAGAAGATGTTTATGAATTGCCCAGCAAAATCTCCCTCCCTTTCTCTCTCTCTCCCCCCTTCCACCCCCCCAAAAAAAAACTCATTTAGTTTCCTCTCAATAGTCCATTTCTTCCTGCTTAACTAGCTGGAATCTCCTTTTATACACTTTAGCTTCTGTTTTCACACTCAAAAATTACTTTTCCATGGTAACTTTATTATTGACAATTTTTTAGGTTCATGCCTTATTTTACTTATATGATCTAAAACCCTTGTTAATGACATTTTACCTTATTTTCTCCCTGTGTGAACCCCTTTTACCTTCTGTTTTCAAGAAGAAAAACTCCGAGATTATTTTTCCACAGTGACTTATCAACAACATTTTAGGTGCATGCCTTATTTTTGGGAATGCAACAGCACTTTATACTAGTTCAGTTCAATACACATGACCAAAAGTTCCAACTATTAATTGTTAACATTTTCTGTTTTCGGCTAAGAATTGACTTTTTGCTAATGCTAGTAGGTAGATCTTATAGTACCTTACTTTGTACCTGTTTGAAATAAAACCCGTTTACCTTATGTTTTCAGGTTTTTTCTTCTTCTCCTCTTTTTCCCCATAAATAATATAAGTTATTAAAGTACAATACAAAGAGCATAACCTTTGTAATTTGCAAAGTATCATTGAAATCCTACAAACAATTGATGAAGAAGGGTATTACTTTTAACAAGTATTATATAAGAGGGTATTATTTTGAACAAGTACTGATTAAGAGGAAATTTACTTGATTTAGCTCTTTTTAATGTCTGGATAGAATTTTTGTAGGAATAATTAAAATATTTTGTGTCAAATTTTAATCCCCCTGATGGTTTTTTTTTTGGAGCTAAGCCCTTGGTTGGTAAGAAATTGTTTTTGGTGGAGGGTGGCCAGTGTTTTTTTAAAAAAAAAAAAAAAAAAAGAGAAAGAAAGAAAGGGATTTGTGGTTGGGGGGTGGGGGGTGGGGGAAGAGTAGAGGGAGAGAGAGAGAGAATAGAAAATGGGATAAAATTTCCTTCTCTTGTTTGGCGGAAAGGTGAAAATATAAGAGGAAAAAGTAAGGGGAAAACTTTCCTTGGGGCCCACCAAATTTGATATTCTAAGTTGGGATTAAAACAATGCAAAACTACTTACATGCCTTATTACTAACTTTCTCATAAAAATTGGAGGACATTATTGTAATTTTTCCATTCACACCCTCATTTTCTCTACATCTTAGCAAGTCATTTCGCTCTCTGCTTGCCTTCTCCTCCCACCTCTATTAAATTTTTGTTCCTAAACATTAGTTCTAGTGGTTTATATAAGTAATTGAATAATTGTGATAGCCATGTAAAGTTTGTCTTCTCTTTTGTGCTGTTTGTCTTCTGAAAGTTTGGTTTAAACCCTCACTTTCTTCCCATACTGTATATTGCTAGGTTGTTGAAAACATTGCTAGGAGACATGGGGTAAGTAAGAGTGATTTACTTGACCGTGAAGCTGATGATCTTGCTGTACGTATTGCTTTGGGAGAAACTCAAGTAATTGCAGAGACTAAAAAGGCTCTTACCAATGCTGGAGTAAATGTTACATCTTTAGAGGAATTTGCTGCTGGAAAAACTGGTGGCATGAAAAGAAGCAACCATGTTCTGTTAGTGAAGAACTTGCCATATGGCTCTTCTGAAGGCGAACTTGCTAAGATGTTTGGGAAATTTGGTAGTCTGGACAGAATTATCTTCCCTCCAACAAAAACGTTGGCCTTGGTATGTATTTCTTGGCTTTCACTTTTTTTATTTATGAAAAGTTAAAATAGGCACAATCCTCGTACAATCTCAACAATTGGCAGTGCAAGCCAAGATTTTGGATATTTCTTTTACTGAGGCAGCCCTCTGGTTGCTGGGACCATTTTTTGGATAACCATAAATTTAAAATACGATAAACTTTAAGCCAAGAATTGAAGATACTGGGCAGAATAGGCTGTACTACCATCTTGCATTGAATTACTTGCACATACCAATAATGCATATTTTCAATTGTCTTTTTTCCTTTTATTACCAATTTATCTTGACCTCCTCCCCTTCTTCTGTCTCTCTCTTTAGTTCTAATGATTTGATTCTTTCTCATGCATATCATGCTCTGCGAAGATTTTGCTATTGGGTCAAAAGCTATGTTCATATGCAATATTACTCTTTAGGAGCAAGTTTTTCTTCTTTTTATTTCTGAAATACATAGAAATACTGTGACAAACTTAATAGAGAGTGATCCTTTTTCTGGTACTTCTTATGGTGGCTAACTTTGATTTACTGATTGATTTTGGGGTTTATATTAAAATGAGAAGGGGAGTGTAGGGTTTGTTAATTGAATTGATGTTGGTTATATTTATGTTTAAGTGGAAAATAATTCCTTTGGTGGCTTGCATAACATAGTTCATGAATTTCTGAAGCAGCAACTTAAAATTGAGGACTAGGGTTTGGTATTGTTCAATTCTTTAGTTTCAAATGAGATGCCCCCCTTTGGATAGGATTAATATTAGGGATTGTATGCATATTGATAGGACTGTGCTTCCATTATTTGTGTGCTTTAATTTAGTTTGATATTGAATAATGGCTTACAAACGTGTCTGTCTGGTGGAAACATAGCAAGTATTAATTTAAATTTGGCTATTATTGAAGTTGCCTTAAATTTGGCTATTACTGAAATTTTTGGTTTATATGTTGTGGGCACTTGCTATTTGTTGTTGAGGTTGGGTACTTATTGGTTGATGATTTTCTTTGTGCTGGGTACTTACTGGTTGATGATGTTCGACATATAATTTTTTTTTCTCCTCTTGCACAGAGTTAAGTGTCGTATGACTGTCGTGTGTCAGTGATATTACTGCAAAGTTGATGGCTGATTTTGAATTTTATTCTTGAATTAATTTCATTTTTAGGCCACCAAAATCTGCTTGATCCTGTGAGTCTCAAGGGTTAAGTGGCTCATGACTGTCGTGTCAATTCAGTATGAGTATTGTGCTTCAGATGTTTGGAAACAAGTGCAATTCTGATGCTTATTTTTCATTGCTTAAGCTCTTATTTCAATAACTGTTAACTTGGCCACTTATAGTTAGGATTGCTAATTGTTAATATGTCATTTGTCGTATATTATTAATTTTACTTTAATTTCATGATATTTCAGGTAATTTTTCTTGAACCATCCAAGGCTCGTGCTGCTTTTAAGGGTTTAGCATACAAGCGTTACAAGTGAGTTTACTTTGTCTCTTGACATTGAAGCTGTTGAAAAGATGGCTTTTATTACAATTGAAACATGTAAAAGTGTTATTTTCCAAGTCTGGAAGCATATAAGTCGGACTTTTAATTTTGAATTTATTGTGGTATTATAGGGATGCTCCATTGTATTTGGAGTGGGCTCCTTCTAATGTTCTCAGTCAAACTCCAACTTCTATGAGCAATGAAAATAATAATTCTGCTGTGGGTGAACATGATGCCAAGAGAGTGATGCTGGAGCAAAGTGTGCAAGGAATATCAGAAATGGATATTGATCCTGATAGAATTGAGGTTTTATATACATGGTTTTTCCTATGCACTTGTTTTTCTCTTCCTGTTTGTGCTTCTGTTTAGTTATGTCACATGCTTGACAGTGCCTTGATTATTAGTTCCTTGGTCCTTGTTTTTTTGTTTGGAGAAGAGGGAAGAGAAGGATGATTATCCTATTTCTAAGTAGAAAAGAGGGAATGGGGGAGAAGAGACGGGAGGGGACAGGAGGATTTGGCAGTTCTGTCCTCATTGCTCAGTGAGTGAAAGGATTGAATGGGATGAATTATTGGGTAAATAATAAAGATGTGGAAAATACTGCTTTTTGATATTATCAGTTTGTCCAAAGTTGGTATTTTATTAGCTCGTGAATTGATAAAATTGTCCTTATTGTTAATGCTCTAAATGGCCTTCTATATTCCAATAAATATTCTTATTCTAATAGATGGGCTTTTTTTTATGTCAAATTCCACATGTAATTCTTAAAAGCAGATGAATTTTGCTTATTAACTTGTATAATAATTGAAAATTTTAGTTCTTTCTTTTAGTTTTGAAATATATATACTTTTCTATTCTTCCAATTTATATTCCTCTCATTTTTCTTTTTTGAAAAAATGGCATTTGAGATCTTATTAAAAAAGCCATTTTTATCTTATTCTTGTTTAGTGATTTTGGAACAAGTGACCAGCATTCTTTTTATTTTAAGTAATTAAAAAATTGATAGTGTTTCATGTTTGGTGGATCATAAGTCAAAATCCAGGTATGAGATCGAGGATTATAAGCATATTGATTTACTGTTTCGCTGCTTCAGCTTCCAACTTAATTTTTTTGTCATTCTTTTATTTTTCCTATTATGCTGCAGTCACGATCTTTATTTGTCAAGAACCTAAACTTCACGACATCTGATGAAAGTTTGAAAAAGCACTTTAGAGAGCACATAAAGGAGGGGAAGATCTTAAGCGTCAGGGTAATTATCTGAGTCCTTAGGACCATTGATATTTATTTTTATTATATTTTACTCTTTATGTTTTTTTTTTTCATGTTCAGATAAAGAAGCATTTAAAAAATGGGAAGAATGTTTCAATGGGCTTTGGTTTTGTAGAGTTTGATACTGTGGAGACTGCAACAAATGTCTGTACAGATCTACAGGTAATTCACAATTTTAGATATAAAGCTTTTGAATCTTACTTGTTTATGAAATTTATTGCTGCTCTTCACCTTTTTATGTTTTCAGGGAACTGTTTTGGATGGTCATGCTCTTATCTTGCAATTTTGTCATGCCAAGAAGGATGAACAAGTGGGGAAAAAGGTGGACAAGGATAGGAGTTCTACAAAGTTACTTGTGAGAAATGTGGCTTTTGAGGCCACAGAGAAAGATCTTAGACAGCTATTTAGCCCATTTGGCCAGGTGACTATTTTCTTTCAGAAGATGGGAAAAAGAAAAAAAGATGCTATAAACTCTAGTACGTGTGCTTTTTAGGTCAGGCAGCATTATTTCATAGCAATTAGCATATCACTATTAAGCAGTATTTTGAATGTTCAAGGTTGGCCAAGAGAGTTGTTTCCCCTCCCTTTTTTCTATGCTTCTGCTTCGTTTCCCTCCTTTCCCCTTTTCCCTTTTTCCTTTTCAAGTGCTCATATGCTTTGTACATTTTTCTTCCTTATTGGACTGGACTTGCAAAATTCTACCTAACACATGTAGAGGGGTTTGACTTGGCCTATTGAAATGTTCCAAGTATATATCTCAGGTTTTGTCATCTCTTTTGACTACTGTGAATATGTCAACTGAGTCTGGTTTTAATTCCTGGAGGTTTAATTGACGTAGCCACAAGTGCCTGAGCCAATCTCTTTCGATTATTCGCTCTTTTTTGTCCTCATTCCCTTTACAATTGCCAAATGGTACTATTTGTGATTTTCCTTGTGAATTTTATGTTGTATAAAGTTTGACATTATGTATTAAACAGGGCGAAGTCTCCTATTTTAAATAGTAAAGAGAATTGATGATTCTATTCTGCCCATTGACATTTGCTGTTAAATGATTCTTCCAAGCCAAGTACAGTAAGCTGACGATGATTCTTCAAGTATATACTGTTTGTTTCTGATCAATTTTAGTAAAATGCAGATCAAGAGCTTAAGGCTGCCAATGAAGTTTGGAAACCACAGAGGTTTTGCATTCGTGGAGTATGTTACAAAGCAAGAGGCAAAAAATGCACTTCAAGCACTTTCAAGCACCCATCTGTACGGTCGACATTTGGTAGGTCATCTAAAATTTTACTAGAACATGTTTTTGGCTTCTAAGAATCGGAGTAAAATAAAGTAGCTGTAACTGCTGCTCTGATTTTCAGGTTCTGGAGAGAGCAAAGGAAGGTGAGAGTTTAGAAGAACTACGGGCCCGAACAACTGCTCAATTTAGTGAAGAGCAAAATGGTTTGCATAATCCAACCAAGTTATCAAAGAAAAGGAAACAGATGGCTGTCTTGGACGAAGGAACAATGAAATTTCAAAGAATAGCTGATTAGTCTTTCTTCAATGTTACGTAAAATGGAGAGGAGATGAATTAGATTTTGCGGTTTCCAAATGTTTGTAGGTTATAGATTTACTTTTATCTCATGCTGGCCCTATTTTTGCTTCCTAAAAGCTGGTTTTTGACTTATTGTTTACTGCTGTATTGTTTAAATTAGTAAAAAGTGAATTCGTTTCAAATGGTCATGCATGGATTTTTACATATTTCCGACTATGTATTCTCATCTCTGTGGAACTCGTAGATTTTCTTTTAACAGTGTCAGAATAAGTCGTACTCAAATATTTTTTTTTTTTGAATATTAAAAGAGAGAATCGATTTCAAATCTATTGTTTAAAAAAATATGCATTTATCAGGCTGTCTTAGTGTGATGTTCAAATATTGATAAGTATGGTGTTGTTTTAATAAGTATATAAAGGTTAATTGGTGTATTTTAATATTATATTAATTATCGCATAGAAATTTTTCTTTTTTCTAAAAAATCCGTTCACAGGGAAAAGGTATGATTGGATAATTTTTTTTTTTTAATTTTACTTAATTATAATCATTATGGTCTCAATAATAAATGGTTTATATTTTTCTCTCCAAAAACTCGTTCATAAAAATAAATGGTTTTGTTACAACTCTTATTGCTATGACAGTATATGTAATTAGCATGATATAATTATTCCATCTCTACCTAAAACTATACATTATCGATGGATAAAGAGCATTTTCAACCATTGGCTTAAGCTCATCCCAAGTCCCATCATCACAATAAGCTACTTCATCGTTATTTCTATTTGCCATTAGTGGAACTTGAGTTGCTGAGCTTAGCTGGTTATTATTCTGATACAAATAATTGTTATTGGCGGCAACAGCCACATTATGTTTCCTTTCAGTCTTATTATTATCAGCTGAAACTTCAAAATTTTCATGCTTGAATCCATCATCTGATTCTGAAAAACATATTTTAGAATCAACTGAATCATTAAAATTTTGTTTTGAAGAGAACTTCCTCCAGTCTGATGCGTATTTTTTCTGTGTAACTTCTCTCTTAAATATTCGACAAAGAGTCCAAACTTCCTGCAAATTCAACAAGGAAAATATGATCCTTTTTTAAAAATTTAATTGGAAAGAATTCAGTTTTATCAATAACATTGAATTGGAAACATTTTGTATATAAGTTATGAATTCAATTTATTTTAGGTTTCATTATCTATATTTATTTAAACTTTAAGATATCATGAGTAATATTATTAACTAATAATTAATTTTTTTATATGATATAATATATTATTAACTAATATATAAATTATTTATATAATTTACATTATAAATACATATTATTACGTTTAAATATAATCTAATGGTAAATATATCTAGTTGAGTTTATATTCTTAAATTTGGATATAAAATGAAATTTAAGAACTAATAATTGAGGCCTAATTCTAGATTTTTTATGTTTTTTATTTTTTATTTTCTAAATGTAAGACACAAACCCTAATATTTTCAAATTTAGGCACCCATGCATACTCCGGCTTATAAACAAAGATAATAAATAATTAAATAGTGACTGAATTATTCTTTTCTAATTAAATCTTTGAATCTTTTTATGAATTATCTATCCGATCAAATAGTATGTATAATATATCTTTCACTAAACTAAAAAAAATTAGCACATTGCATAAAAGCTTATTCTCATATAAACTTGTTCACGGACAAAGTTCGGATTTGTAAAATATCAAATGTCAATTTTTTTAAAGGTTGGACTCGTTGTTTCCTCAATTTTCTTCACAAATTGTGGTCCTGTACAGGTCTAGTATACTCACGTATTGCCAAACCAGTTTAAAAAAAAAAAAAAAAAAAGGTTAATATAACTGAGGAAAAAAAAAAAAAAATCTTACAGCTTCTTGTTGAAAATCTTGAGTATTAGGGTTATAGGATGAAGCTTTGGTAGGAGCAGGAAGGCGAAATTCATGCATCATCCAATCAGTTTTAGTGCCTTTCCCAGCAGTTCCTCTGTAATATACTAAAGATTTCTTGAGACCAATAATAATAATAGAAGAATGATGGTCATGGAATTGTGATCCTGCAGAATAAATAGGCTTGTCAATGCCTGTGGCTTTCCAAAATCCACAACCTGTCACTCTATTGGGTCTTATGCTATTTTTGTATTTCCTTCCCCTTCTACAAAAGAAGTACCACTCCCTTTCTTTTTCTCCACTTCTGTTATTAATTTCTTCTGTACATTCACAACAAATTAAAATGAATTAATTTTGGGCAAATAATGAATCAATAATAATAATAAATCCTTATTACATTAATTATTATTAACTATACTAAACACAATATAATGTATGAGAAACTAGTCGCTATACTTATCAGTATTAGAAAATGAATTTCATATTATATAAAATAATTAAAAAATTTAATATAAATAATTTGATGTTAGATTTAACATAAATTAATTAATTTTGCATGGGTGAATTTCATTATTTATTCTTATTTATCCATTTATAAACTCAAGTGCATACGAGCCTATGAATTATAATATGATATTAAATTCAATTATCCTATTACTATATTGATAATTATACCGACAATTTTGTATTTTTTTTATATTATATTTATATAGATTTTAATTAATATTTACATAAATTAATATATATAATATTTTTATATTATTTTTTGGTATAAATTTAGCCTATATTTTTATATTAATATGTAAAATTATTAAAAATTAATATTTAAATTTAATAAAAAATAAAAATATTTATTTTTTTAAAATATCTTAAAAAATAGTTAAATAAAAAACATAAGCCGGCCACTAGTTATTTTTATTAGTAGTAATAGTAGAAAGAATCTCACTAAAATTGACCAATTATTTGAAGAACTTGGATGAGCGTCTCACCTATTCAATTAGTGTTTGCCTGTTATCATTAAGGGATATAAGTCTCACGGAATTTGGTAAAATACCATCCATCAAATTAATGATTTAACTTACTAAATTTTTAAAATTAAAAAATTTAAATAAATACAGTCAAAATTTAAAAATCAATTTGATCGTTTAATCTTTTAATTAATAATAAAATGAATAAATTTTGAAATCATGCTAGAATTAAAAAAAAAAAAAATGTAAAATTACAAGAATGAAGAAAATATAGGATTACTTAATTACTTAAAAGTGCAAGTAGTGAAAAAAACCAAATCTAAAGTACTTGTTAATTTTTAATGATGAGCTTCTATTTACAAGAAAACCATAATTAAATACTTAAGAAAAGATTTAAGAGCATACTTGGAAGATCCCATGGCTCGTACTTGTAGATATCAATATTTTTTATGAGCTCAATCTTAATTGGTTTCATTTCCACCTTCCTTTTAAGATAAAATCCGACAAGCTCTTCGTCGGTTGGATGAAATCGGAATCCAGGAAGCAATATATCACTATCCTTTGCATCACTCAATTTTAACTCCATTAATTACTTCTCTTAATTCCTCTCATATCATCTCTTTCATGCTAACTATTGTAACCTTTCTTATAGAGTGGAGGGAGATTTCTTTTTTCTTTGGGTCAAAGTCATTTAATTGACTTATAAAAAGGTTTTTGATGTGATTAGACTTGTAATTTTTGAAAAGTCTATGTAAGTACTGTTAGAAGATTAATAGGGGGTTAAAGTGGTTGACAAATACAAGTTGTTTGACGAAATTGGCTTTCAGATGATGACATTCGCATGTTCTAGTCTTTCCCAGGTGAGAAACGAGTTATGCTTCTCCACAAGTAACTATCAGTACCTATACAAGTATAATTACATATACAAGTATAATACTAGTTTATAATATAATGCAAGTGGATGGACAAGAAAATTCAGAAATTCATAATTGTCTACATCATTATTATGTCATTAGCTACTATTTATTTATTAATTATATATAAGAATATATGTATATTGGGATCAAGATCAACTTCTTACACATAAAAATTTTTGCGATTATTTATTTATTTTTTATATTTCATATTTGACCTAATTAATTAATTAATTTTTATTTTTAAGCAACTGACTAATTAATCTGTTAGTTTTGATTCCGTTAACTAAACGGTTATTCGTCCAAACCCAAAAAATAGAACCAAGGCCTCTCTTTTCTTTTAATCTGTTGTACAAAACCAAATTCAGCTCAAATGAGGAGGAAATCAAGATTCTAATTGCAAAATGCAATAAAAACAAGTAGAAAGAAACATAATTAAAAAAAAAACAAATAGCAAAATCAGTAGAGTTTTTGTAATGATGATGACACCTACAAATTAACAATTTTCAGTTAAGGTTTTGCAAATTAGCAGGGATTGTTCCAGTTTTCCTTGGCCCATCCCATCTTTTCTCATATTCCCCTTTACGTCCTTATCATGCTAAACCCCACAAGTCCACCAAAAACCCCATCTTTCTTCCTTATTTGATCGCTTCCATTAACTCTTTCTTTCTTTTCCATGGTATATACCATTTTTAGTATTTGCAAAAATTAGTGGCAACCCAATTCAATTTTTGGCATTTCTCATCTTTTTTTTTTTTTTTTAATTATTTTCTGAATTTTGTGCTACAAAAACAAGTTAAAGAGACTTACATCATGGTCAAGCCTGATGGCGTCCAACGTAGCCTTGTAAGCATTCTTATTTTCCATCTGCTCTCTTACTAGAAAAGTTTGATTTTTAGTAGCCGGGAAAGTTGAAGAATGTTTAAGGAATTTTAGGTTTAAAGTTTACGCATGAGGTATTTTTGGAATTAAATATTAATTAATTAATTAATTATTTTTAAATTTTTAATGATTTTTTAAAAAAAAAATGAACGTGACGAAATCTTAAAAGAATGAGTTAATTAATTAAGTGAAATATCAACAAAGAAATAATAATTTATTATTTAATTTTTTATATAATAAATTATATTATAATTATGTTAACTTTTATATGTTTAAAAAATTCACTTAAAATAAGAGAATCAAATTAAGAATAATAATAAAAATATATGAAAAATTTTTCTATTATATAAAGTAATAGGAACTCCTATTTATAGGGTTTCTCTTAAAAAAAAAATGAACGTAACGAAATCTTAAAAGAATGAGTTAATTAATTAAGTGAAATATCAAAAATGAAATAATAATTTATTATTCAATTTTTTATATAATAAATTATATTATAATTATGTTAACTTTTATATGTTTAAAAAATTCACTTAAAATAAGAGAATCAAATTAAGAATAATAATAAAAATATATGAAAAAATTTTCTATTATACAAAGTAATAGGAACTCCTATTTATAAGGTTTCTCTTCACTCTAAGTTACAATATATAAACCCACCATAAATTATAACATAAATTTACTATAAGTTACATCTTATAAATAATATAATAAAGCTAAATATAATACATTAAATAAATATACCAAATAATGGTATAGTGAAATATATGAAGAGATATATAAAATAATTAAATAGTAAAAAAGATAAAAAGACATCCATAATAATCTATATATTTATAACACTTCCTCTTGGACGTCCGTCTTTGTAAATGATATGTCTTATTAACATATTACTAGTAAAATTTTATGGGAAAAAAAATTAGTAAAGGAAAAATAGTACAATATTTTCACATTACAAATAGTATAACGTCTCATTAAAAATCTTATCAAGAAAATCCAATGGGATAAACTTTTGGTTAAGGAAAAAAGAGTACAGTATTAAACTCTTCCTATTTGCAATATTACAGAAAATTTTTAAGGCGTCACATTTTAATACTGTTAACCAATCTCTTGAATATTGCAGTAGGTAATATCTTAGTAAACAAATCTGTTAGATTGTCATTTGAACGAATTTATTGAACACTAATTTCATTATTCTTTTGTAATATATTAGTGCGCTTATTGCATAAGATATGGTATTTCAAGACCAAAGATTACTTCATTATTTTTTCTAACTGGAAAGAGTTTTTACTTATATTAAGTGATTGAATAACCATTGAATTATTCAATAAATGTGTTTTATATATAAAAGCATAAAAGAATTTTTAAGTTAGCTTATAAATAATTTGTTTTTTTGCCAAATGTTCAATTTATAAATGAGATAAAATTTTTGTTTTTCCAAAATCTTTAATCTCAAATTTCTTTTTCAAATAATATGTTGTTTTTGAAAGTTTTTCAGAAATTTCAATAATATTCAAATTTTCAATATATATAATAATTATAGAAAATTCATATACAAATTTTTTTATAGTATTGCTTTTTATATTATACTTTAAACAAGTATTCACTAAAGCGATTTTACTATATGAACCCAAATTGGTTTAATCCATATAAAATTTTTTATAATTTAATTGAATAAATTTTTCGTGAACTAGAATTATATTATTTTGGCATTTTAAATCATTCAGGGATTTTCATATAAATGTCATTATTAATTGAGTCATATAGATAAGTTGCGACTACGTCCATTAGGTGCATATCAAGTCTTTCATACATTGCTATATTAATAAAATATTAAAATATTATTGCATCCATTACAAAAAAGTATATCTCTTCATAATTGATTCTAGATTTTTGTGAAAACTCTTGTGCAGCAAGTCTTGCTTTGTATTTTACAATTTTATTTTTCTCATTTCTTTTTCGCACAAAAATTTATTTGTATTTAACAATTTCACATCTTCTATGTCACGACCCGCAGTCGGATCGCGACGGTCCTAGGGCACGGGAGATGCCAATGGCAACCGGCACTCGTAGAACCCAGTATCAATCACATTCACAATATACATATATATTTATCGCAGCGGAATAAAACTTATCCATCATCTGTTACATATGGCATATCTATGCATATATATATATCCATCATTCATAAAATACTGTTCATTCTGAAATACTATCTCATATATCCTCATAAACATATATATAT
>CANXYC010553097.1:0-22553 GCA_948193065.1 Aleurites moluccanus | reverse complement strand
CTGATCCGCCATATGTTTATATTGTTCCCTGATATGGATGATTAGGACCTACATGGTCCAACGTATTTGACTGGAGACTGTATGATTTCTTTTCCTACAGTCCATCCCACTATCTGTCATTTCACACATATGAAACCATATTATATGATAATGTTGTATCTTATTTATGATACTTTATGAACTTGATATTATTCAGTTCTTGATTTTATTCGATTGATATCCTTATTGATATGACCCAAACTATTTATTGCGATGCATGTGAATTCACTGAGTATCATCTATACTCACTGCTCATTATTTACCCCTTTCAGGAGAGGATTAGAGTTGCAGAATCCAGCCTTCCATTTCTCTGAGGATTTTGCAACAAATATCTGATATACATTCCAGATACTTATTTTATATAACAATTGTATTTTGGTGTTCATAATCTAGCTGCTCCATGGGTATGTACGGGTTAGCTAAGAAATGAACATGTATCTAAATGAGAATACTATGATATGGACAATATATATATTATGATTGATATAATCCTGTGGGTATTGTTAATACAGTTAATTGAGAATATATGACAGGTTGTGATTGATAATAAATAAATAGATATTGTATACATGCATATTGTATTGATAGCTTTGATATGGTTGATATTGGGTTCTACGGGTGCCGGTCGCCATTGGCATCTCCTGTGCCCTAGGACCGTCGCGGCTCGCGAGAGCGGGTCGTGACAAATTCATGCTGATCCCATCACTTCTTTTGAACTTCTCCATTTTTCTCCATCTATTAATACTGAACCTGAAACTGAGAATCCAACTCTTGTACAACTTACTCCTTCACCTGAGAATTCTGACTCTGTCATCACTACAACATCACTTATCACTCCTGATGTTCCTTCCTCTTCCTCTCCTCCATTATCTCAACCTGCAACTTCTCATTCTTCTCCACCTTCTAGTCATCCACCCCCTAGACAAAGTACTAGAGTTAAATCCAAACCTGCTTGGTTAAAAGATTTTAATTCCTGTGTCAATTCTTCTTCTACTGTTAATATCAACTCCTCTCAGTCCACTTCAGCAGGTCCAACATACCCCCTTGTCCTTTTTCCTCTTGATTACACCAAACATTTGCCTTTTTTCACATATGAATTTCATAGCTAATGTATCAGTTGTACATACACCTTCTACTTATTCACAAGCAAAGACTGATCCTAAATGCATTGATGCTATGAAAAATGAGCTAACTGCTCTTGAATAAAACCATACCTGGGACATTACAGATTTACCTGTTGGTAAAACTCCTATAGGTTCTAAATGGGTTTTGAAGATTAAATATCATCATGATGGCACCATAGATAGATATAAGGCTTGTTTGGTTATAAAGGGGTATAATCAAGTAGCTGGATTAGACTACACTGACAATTTTTCTCCAGTGGCCATATTGGTCACTGTGAGACTATTTCTTGTTATTTCTGCTACTAAAAAATGGGTAGTGTATCAATTAGATATTAATAATGCATTTCTTCATGGCTTCATTGATGAAGAAGTGTATATGACTCCCCCAGCTGGTTATTGTGTGAAATCTAATCAAGTTTGTAGACTTAGGAGGTCTTTATATGGGACTAAACAGGTATCTAGGCAGTGGAACTTAGAGTTTACTGCTAAACTTCAAGATTTTGGCCTTAACCAGTCTAACTATGATCATTGTTTGTTTACTAAGACTACCTCATCTGGATTTCTGGCTTTATTAATTTATGTAGATGATGTATTGGTCACTAGTACTAATCAAGGGGAGATAGTTATTGTTAAGACTTATTTGCATAATCAGTTCACTATTAAGGATATAGGACCATCAATTTATTTTTTAGGACTGGAAATAGCCAACATGCATGATGGCCTTTACTTGAATCAAAGAAAATACATCCTGGACATCTTGCAAGATGTAGGCCTTACTGGTGCTAAACCTGCACATTCACCTCTTCCTGCTGGATACAAACTGCTTGTTACTAATACTTCTCCATTGCTTCCCAATGCTGATCAATATAGGAGGTTAATTGGTAGGCTCCTCTACCTGAATCTTACTAGACCTAATGTTACCTTTGTTGTACAACATTTAAGTCAATTTATAGGTTCACCTAGACAGTCACATTGGGATCTAGCTACTCATGTTTTGAGATATTTGAAAACATGTCCTTCAGTTGGTTTATCCTTTCCTTCCCACAATGCTTTTACACTTACAGCATACTCAGACGTTGACTAGGCCTCCTGTCCTTTTACTAGACGCTGTCTGGGCCTCCTGTCCACTTACTAGGAAGTTTGTTTCTAGTTTTTGTGTCTTTCTTAGATCTTTTTTGGTCTCATGGAAAACCAAGAAACAAGCCATAGTCTCTAAATCCTCTGCTGAAGTAGAGTATCGAAGCATGGCCCAAGTTGTTTGTGAACTTCAGTATATTACATATCTTTTGCAAGATTTTAATATTCTCATACAGTTGCCTATTCCACTTCACTGCGACAGTCAGGCTGCACTTCACATTACTAAAAATCCAGTTTTTCACGAGCGCACCAAGCATCTTGACGTTGATTGTCACATCATTAGGAATAATTGAAAGAGGGCTTTATTCATCCACAATACATTTCTTCTCAATTGCAGTTGGCTGACCTTTTCACAAAACCACTAAATCCAACTCTTCACAGTAAGTTCCTTTCCAAGATGGGACTGATTTTTCAGCAGTCTCCATCTTGAGGGGGGCTGTAGAGATTAATTATTATTTTGTATATATTATAATAGGTCAGTATTGTTAGTAGTATTATTATAAATATTTTCTTATTCAGTTAGGTTAAAGAGTAGAAAAGTCTTTTACTCATGATGTATAAATAGCAAACATGTGATATAGCTTGAGACAAATTTTTTACAGATCAAAACACATTCATCCAGAAATCTTATTTTCTTTTCATAATACACTTAGAGTTTGTAAAGGCTACAATAGCAGCCTACATTTCATCAATATCTAAATAAAATAAAGTACTATTCTACCCTTACATTATTTTCTTATTTACATTTTCAACTCATTTATAAAGACTAAATTACTCTTACACATAATAATAATAATAATAATTTACATTTCTTGACATACAAATTACAATAATACTGAGACTTTCATGATTGAATATTACATTATTCCTGAATTTTCAAAATTGCCACAATGATATATTTTATATTTAGAGATATATATGAATATGATTATGAAAGTACATGTGTTCTGAATTCAAATCATTTTTAAGTGTGTGCAAAATCATAGCCATTTGGAATTTAAATCATATTGGGTGACTTGAAGTTTCAGAGGCAGATACAAAAAGATGAAAGAGAAGAGAGATAATGATTTTGGTGTTTCAATACTTTCATGTCAGCTTGTAATAATTAATTTGATATACCCTTTGACAAATGGAAATTGTTGCACCCAGGAATAATTATGAGACAGAAATTCTTGAAGGATTTCAAATATTGTTCATGTCAAAGAAAAAGATGCAGTTATATATATATATATATATATATATATATATATAGTTGTCATAAATTTTATTAATTAAAAAATATTAATTAATAGATAAATTAATATATTTAATTAATTAAAAATTTGTTAATATTATAATCAATTTAATATGAATTAAATGAATTAAATAAAAAATATATGATAAATTGAATATAAATTAATTAATATGAATAAAAAATATATAATCAATTGAATATGAATAATTAAATTAAAAAAATATGATTAATAAAATAAAAATTAAAAAAATGTGATAAATTAAATATGAATTAAATGAAATGAGAAAAAATAAATGAATATAATTATTTATATTTTAAATAATTTTTAGAGTTATATTTTAATAAAATACATATCATAAATGATATCATATAACTATATAATGATTTTCAAAAAAATATTACCTTATTAATTTATCAAAATTATTAATTTAACACATTAGTCTAAGTCAATACCGTATAAATTATTATAAAATAAAAATTATTAATTTATGAAATATTAATTTACAAAAATTTTACTTTACTAAAATCTCTATAAATTAATATTCGATCAATTAATATCTTTTATTATATAATAATTTTTTATGATTTCAATTTGAATTAATAAATTAAATCAATATTTTTTTAATTAATTTATAGAGATTTTACTGTAATAAGGAAAAAAAAAGACATATACATTTATATATATTAATATTACAACATGTCCAAATCATGATTTTTATGGGAAAAAAAAGTTTAATTAGACAATCTGTAAATATATCCCTGCATAAATTGAGATTTGAATTTTACCTAACATTCTATTTCTGTCAAGATTAAAAAATTAATTTTTAATTTTATTGCATCATATGCAATTGTTTTCAAAACTGTAAAAATTCAAATATGAACTCTAATAAGAGTGGTATATATAATGGATGTACATGTAAAGTAGGGTATTTTGAGATTGGAAAATTAATGAAGTATGATAATTAATTAGCATTCTTGATCTTTAATTACATCTACTTACGAAATATTAGTGATTGAATATTACAAATTGGAACTATGAGTATATACTTATTTTGTCCTGATGCATCTAAATCTTATTTATTTTGTAAAAATAATATAATATTTTATAAAAAAATTTTAATATTAATTATTAATATTTTGATTTTTATGAAAATATTTTACCCATTGAAAATTTTTAAAATTATATATATAAAATGATGCACTATGGCACATAGACACCCAAAAACACGTAGTCTACGTCAATCACTCTCTTTAGCTCGGCGATTTGACGAGACTCTTCATAAATTAAAAAAACAAATATATATGTATACGTAAATTTATTGAGAAAGTGTGATTTTACTTTGCTATTTTTATTATTCTTGTATATTTCTCCTTTTAATTAATATAAATTCTTTTAAAAAAAAATTATCAATGATATTATATATTATATAATTACAAATCTAATTATAATATAAAAATATGTTGGTGAATTAGAATTTAATCTAATAATAAAATTAAAATTGAGATCTTAATTTCAATTCCAATTAAAATTATATTTATATTAAGATATTAAATCACATATAAATTAAATATAATATATTTAATAAATATATATAATTAGATTTTTCAATTTTTATAAAATGCTATCAAAATTAAAAAATATATTTATACACTTACTTTTTATTTAATCATAATTCAAACTGAATTTTCTATTTTATTTTAAATCTTAGTATATTCCAAATTTAATTATCTTTTATTCATATTGTACTTTTAATTTTGTTTCGTGGTAAATTTTTTATTTATCTTTTATTTAATGATATTTTTTAAATTTATTTTTTTCTTTCATATTAAGTTTTTAATTTTGCTTGCCATGAATTTTTTTCAGTTGTCTCAAACTTAATAAAAAATCATTACAGCCTAATTGTCACTTGAGGGATTAACCTGACTATCAATTAAAAAAAATATTAAAATATATAATTACACATAAATTAAATATAATATATTAAATTAATATATATAATTAAATTTTTTAATCTCAATAAATTAACTTTTTAGTATAAGATTTCAATATTTATATTTTTAATTTTATATTCACAATATTTAATATTTTAAAAATGAAAATAAGTACTTTGATTTTGAAATTTTAATCAGACTCCTCCATAATCTTAAATTAAAATTAAAATTATTTCTTTTAATCCTAATCAAATTTCGTCCCGGCAGCTAGCCAACCAGCCACCATTAAACATTCATAGGGATCAAAGCAGATTTTGCAAAATTTGCCTTATACACAGTTATCAAGAACACAAAAAAATCCAGAAATTTAAAATTAATTATATATATATATATATAAATTTGCCTTATACACAGTTATCAACAACAATAAAAAATCCAGAAATTTAAAATTAATTATATATCTATATATATGAAATTATTAAATTTTTACTCGTATCAAAATAAATTATATATATTCAATTTAATTAATTTTATAATTTTTTATTCATATAAAATTGAAATATATTTTTTCAATCTAATAACATGTCAATATAATATAAGAAAAATGAACACACTTTCATCTCATTTAATAATTTGTATGTTTAAATATTTTCTCTGCTGCACACGGCCAAGACGTACCCGGCGTCCTCGAAGCCGCCCCCAGCCCAATTTATCACCACCAGAATTTTAACATCTAAAAAGTAAATAAAAGTGAATCAGAAAAATCAGATAATATTCAGAAAATAATAAATAGAAAAAAAAAAAAAAGGGATGGGTTGTTTTGGATTTTTTCTGTTTTACGTCTGCTGTTCTGTTTGAGCTATCAAATGAATCATTCCATTTGTGCAGGAATTTCCATCATTCCTTCTTCTTTCTTTCTCAGCCTTTTTCCAATCATCATCATTACTGCAACTCAACAATAACCAAACACTAACTATTTTCTTTTTCTTTTTAGTTTTTATTACAGGCTCTACTCTGCATTGAATTTGCATTTCAGACCCTACACTGCAGTTTTTTGTTCTTTTGTTTCTTCATGGGTTGCTCCTATAAATTTTTCATTTATGGTTTCTCGTCCGTGCTTCTGATTTTCGCCTTTTCTTCAATAATTTGAAAGTGAATTTTTTTTTTAAATATTTTTCAAAATTAGATTTTTTTTTTTTTTTTGTTGTTTCTGTTGTTGGTATTTGTAATATATTAATTATATTTTAATTAAAATTACAATTCATAATATCCAACAACTTTATTATTATTAATTAAATTAATTATTATTTTTTTCTATAAATAATTAAATATATTAAGTCCCTTTAATTTTTAAAAAATTATTTATTTTTCTTATGAATATCATGTTATATTAATATACTTTTTCGTTTAATTCATATTATAAATTAGTAATTTTTTAATTAATAAAATTTATAATTTATAATAATATTAATTTATAGAAAGTATTATATAATTTCTATTCAAAGTTGGTGTTGCAATACATTAGACAAAAAATTTATTCATTATAAACTAAGGAAATATGAAAAAGGAGGTGTTTGAAAGTGTAAAAGTGATTTTGGTGAATAATTTCTTAAATAAATATCTTACACTTGGAGTCTAACAGAACCAAATGACACGTAACAGGATTGGGGTGTAAGATAAGCTCACCTATTTCCGAAGTCTAAGATTGACACGTGTACCTTTTTTTTTTTTTTCTTACTGTTGTCTTTTCCTCTCGCGTGAAATTAGATTGATTTAGATTTATATCTATTCCTACTTGACCACACCATTTTTCTTTTTCAAATTCTGATTGGATTGGTTCAGAAAGTCAAACCATTAAATGAATCTTTTTATTTTTATTAAAAGAATTATAAGCAGTATTTTGAAAATTAATTACTACTGATTAATTTAATTAAAAAAATTAATAATTAATTAATTAATTAATCAGTTCGATCAATCTTCAGCTATTTAACTTTTTAGAAATCAGATTAAAATTTAATAATTTAATTAAATAATTAGTATCCTGACCAATTTAGTTTAAATTTTTCGGATCGGACGAATGAAATTTTTTAAATTTTTTTTAATTTATTAATTAAAATAATATCGTTTTGATCTATTTAAAAAGATATTTTTTTATCTTTAAATTTTTTTTTAGTATATTCTGATGAAAACAACATAAAGACTCAAAATAATACGTTTTAGTTTAGTGTACTGTTTTAGCTGAAATTATAGAAATTCAGTCCTTTTTTTTTGCTTTTTTAAATTATTATTATTATTATTATTATATAAATGAAATATATTTATAACAACATATATTATTATTTAAAAATTAAATAAAAATAAATCATTATTCATGTCAAAAGTTAAAACTTATCAAACTAATATTAAATTAACTTAAATAATTATAAATTTATGTAAAATTAAATAAATTAAAATACTAAAATAGTATAAAAATTTTATAAAATAAAAGTGAATAGAAATAATAATAAAAAATTAAATTGAGCAAAAATTATATATATATATATAGTTTTATTTTATTTAATTATTTATTTTTTATTTATAAAAATTTAATTTAATTTAAAAAATAAAATGAAAAAATTAACATTAAACTAATTAATAATAGTAGATTAATTTATATTTTTTGTTATATAATATTTATTTAATTACTCTCGATTCAATCGATTTGATTCCAGTTAAATTTATGACTCTCTGTTTTCATCAATTGATTATAAGTTTATATATTATATTTTTTAAAAAATTAATATTTTTTAAAATTCAAAATAAGTTAATCATTATCTTATTTTTTATTAGCTTTTGGTTCAGTAATGATGAAAATCTTAATTTTAATATTAATTGGAGCTAAATTTATTAAAAAAAATACACCTTCATAAATTTTTAATTTATTTAATTTACATCTAACCTTACAAAATTGATTTTGATGCAATAGTGAACTAATTTAGTAATAAATATATATCTAAATTTAAATAATCTTTCAAATTTTAAATTTCATTTGCTTTTCATAAACAATATTAAATAAAATTACATGCTTTTTAATTTTATAACGATAAAAATAAATTTTCAAATAAATGTTAGATCATAATTAATTTTTATATATGATAATGCAATTTCATTAAATAATTAGTAAATTTTTTAATTTTTTATTCTAATACATCAATAGTAGAAAATTCCCACATAATTGTACTTCCTAAACTTTCTCCATTTCACTATTAAACTTGCAATAGATTGTGAAGCTTGCTAATAGATAATTTAAATTATTTTTTTAAGAGATGTTATATACAATATATATAGATACATTGACAATTATATTAAACAATATAATTTAATATAAACTGAAAATAAATCTAAATTTTACCTCTACCTAGACTTAGGGGTGGAAACTAAACCGAATAAATTAAATTAAACTGATCAAATTAAAATGATACCAATTTTTTATAATTTATTTAATTTGAAAAAAAGAGTAAACTAAAAATTTGATTTGATTTAAAATTTGAGTATTTTTTTTCAGTTTCATACTGAATCAAACCGATATATATATATATATTTTTTACTATTATTATAATTAAATATATGTGATTTTATTTTATATACAACTATTTTTTAACCTAATATTAATTTAAAATTTAAATTTTTTAAAAAGACCATTTATGAAAATCAGCTAAAAATAATCTAATTATTGAGAAAAAATATAAGTTTCGGATGTGTTAAAATATAAGTTTCGGATGTGTTATTGTTAATTAATAGAATAAACAAGTTTTATGTTGTATAATATTAAATTATTTTTAAGTTTTTTTTATTACTAATACTTTATCAGTGTTTTTCTCTAAATTTATATTAAAATAATGACGATTTATAAAATAAATATTTTTATTTTGAAACTGATAAACTAAAAGTATTCAAACCGAACCAAATTGAAAGTTTGACAATAATGATGATTTGATTTGATTTAAAAAAAATTTTAAACCAAAAAGACTGATTTAGTTTGATAATAACCCTTTAAACCAATTAAATTGAATCGATGTCACCCCTAACTAGACTTTAGTATTATTTAGTAAAACTTCTATAAATTAATATCATTGTAACTCATGTCTATTAATTAAAAGATGTATTAATTAATCGAATATTAATTTAACCAATTACTCAAATCGAGATCATAAAAATTTATTATATAATAAAAATTATTAAATTATTAAATATTAATTCATAAATATTTTACTATACTATTGAATAAAAGCAGATAGGCACTTTTAAATTAATTGATTAGAGCTATTTGTCTCCATGATTTTAGTAATTTTCTTCGGCTGCAGAATCAAAATTCAAAACTTCTAGTCCCAGGAGAATATTTAACGAATGATTGATAAGAGAGTTTGTTTTTTTATTTATTATCAAGATTTGGTTATTGAGATGCTAGCATTTAGCAAGTAATTCTTGAATGTACAGGTAGAACATGAGAGTGTGTTTTAAACTCACTCAGAGAGAAGAGATTTAATCTCAATTGGCATGTAAATTTGACCCAAATATTCAACAGACAAAAATAAAGGACATTTATCATAAGGTGTAAAAATTTATCATAAGAGAGGAATAATTGTTCATTTCCATATTTAATTCATCCAATAAATAAATGAATAAAAAGGCTTCTATTTAATCTTTTAAAGAAACTTCAATGAATTTATTAGGCCATAATTGATAAGCCACTTTAATTATTGGATAATATTCTATAGTCTAATTTATATAAAATATTAATTTTGTTGATTAAGATCAAGAAAGGAATGGACTAATAATTAATAAAGCATGACTCTGCTTGTAAGAGAAATTGCTTAATGATTATAGGAGGATAAAGAAAAGGAGTAAATGATAGAAAAAGAAAGTATAAGAATATCTTTGGAAATTTTCAAAGGATAGGAAATAATTTTAAATATTTTAAATATTCTTTTCTCAAGTCATTAAACTCACACACCAGTGGTAATTCTTATTCACCCCATTTTCCTTTCCTTTCCCTTCTTATTTCAACTCCCAAATAAAAGCCTTAAAGTTAATTAATGAATTAATTTGATATAGATCTACTTGGGTTAATAGTTTTTTTTTTTCGAGAATTGACTTAATTTATTAGAAATTTGTATAAAAGAGGACTAAATTGTGGGTAACTTGCTAATTCATTTGATTCAACCTACATATGATTAGTTTAAATTTGATTTGAAAAAATTTAAATTCACATGATTTAAATTCATGTAAAATTTAAAAATTTTAATTTATATAGAAAAAATAATATTTATCAACGACTCAACCTAAATTGAAATTTATAAATCTACTCAATTTTAATTTTAAATATAAATATCCCACTTAATGTGTTAATATCTTAATTAATCATTTTTAATTACTCTAAATTTATCCTCATATATTTTAATAATTTTAGATGTCATATTGAAATAAATTTTTGAATCTATTGAGCGATACACAACTATTCGTAGTTAGAGAATTGTCGAAAAATTATCGCTGATGATATCTAATAGTAAAAGGAGTACTGACTTACTCTTATCAAAATATGAAGTCCAAAAATATCATTTACTCTTCCTCACACAACACACTTCATCGAAAATATACATCAATAGTCTCAGGTTAACCCTTTATTGGTCAAATTTTTTGTTAATGCTTTTGATGGCAAATTGGATACTAAAAAAGGAAGCTGGAAGGAGAGGAGTCTAACGATACATGAATCATCGTGAAAGGAAATCAGAGTAGGTTGCAAGTTATTCTAGAAGTTCTCAGTCAGTGGTATGGTCGAACAGCAAGTAGAACTTGCTACAGTGGTCGTTGATTCTATTTCAACCGAACTAAAATTTTTAAAAATTAAAATAATTAAATTAAATTTTTTAAAAATTGAATCGAATTGAAATTTTATAAAATTAATTAAATATAACTAATGTATTTTGATTTGATTATTCGATTATTTCAGTTTTTAACAAAATAAATATATAATGGGATTTTTTTGAAAAAAATAAACGAATAGTCCAAAATTTTCAAAAAATAAATCGAAAAAAACTAAAAATTGAATCAAATTAAATTGAACCGATCAAATTATATTCAATTCAATTTGATTTTTGATTGATTTGATTTTTGGTTCACACTTAATCGCGAGCTTCTGGTCGAAGGCTCATTATCGATTGGGCTAAATGTTAGTGGGGACGATGTAGGTCGTTGGACGATAATAGACCAAGGTGACAATCTCTTTCTCTCTCTTTTTCTGTTCACTTACTGAATTAATAATAATGATTCAATATATTATAATAATCGAATTAATAAAATTAATATAATTTATAATTTAAATATCATTAATTTACATATTTATTAATTTAAAAATAAAATTATCATTAAAAATTAAAAATTATATATTAATAAATAAAAATTATATTATTTTGAATAATTTGATTATCAATTTTAAGATAATCATATAAAAATAATAATTTTTAAATTAATAATTAAATTATATCGAAAATTGAATATCTTATTTTCGAAATAATCGTTTAATTTAATTTTTTTTAGATAAAATCAAACTGTATTCCCAAGCGAATATAATTTATGGAGAATTTTAATTTTTAGTGAAATGATGGACAATTATCTGGGATGAAGGTATTTTAATTTTAAAATATAAAATTTTATGTTATTTTTAATTTTTAATTAAAAATAAAGAATCACAAAAAATATTAATTATTTTTTTCGTTTTACAGTAAACGTATTAATTATATAATATATAATTATTAAATTTTTTTTATATATTTTAATTTTTTTATTATTTTAATCCTCTTCTATCTTACTAATTTTCTTCTATTTTATATTTATAATTATTATATTTATTTATAATTAATAAAAATATTATTATAATATTAAAATAAATATAATTTAGACTAAAAAATAGATAATTAAATTAAAATATATATAAAAAAAATTAAAATATTTACTACAGGAGTAAATTGGTTAAAGTAAAATCATAAAATATTGTATCAATTTTGGTTTTGGAAATGACCAACCAGGAAGTAGCATGAAAAATCCCTGAAGCCAAGTCCAATCACATCAATCACAACCCATCCTATAATAGGTGTGCCACATCATATCAATACTTCTATCTTCAAAGTAAACGCATGACCAAAAACTATTAAAAGAAAAAGTATCTCTTAGAATTCTTCCACGCGCTTGTAATGAGAGTGGAAATAAGATTTTCTACAGATAAATTATTAAAGAAGATAAAAATATACTCATTTTATATATATATATAAATAAATAATTATTTAAATAATAAAATATATTTATATTTTATAATAACATTTTAGAATTAATCGAGAGTAGGAATAAGATTTTCTACAGATAAATTATTAAAGAAGATAAAAATATACTCATTTTATATATATATAAATAAAAAATTATTTAAATAATAAAATATATTTATATTTTATAAAAAAATTTTAGAATTAAAATGTAGAAAATATATATTATAAGAAGTAGTCACAAATTTCAAAATAAAATTTAATTATATCAACCGTAAAATAAAAATAAAAATACACGTAATTAAAAAAAAAACAATCCATATGAATATGCATCAATTTTTATTATACATAAATTCATTATAGTTAATTTATGTAAAAAATTTTACTTAATCTTTTAATTTTTAATTTTTTTTATACATAATTAATTTTCTATATATTTATAATTAATTTTTTAACTTTATTTTAATTTTAATATAAATAAAAAATACTTTTTCTTCTTATTTAATAATTTATCATTTGATGTTTCATAAGGTGGAGTTTGTACATGAATTGAGAAAAAGTCAAAAGGGCGTGACTAAGGGCAATGTATAATTGCGCGTATTCCAAGGAGTAGAGTACAGTAGTGATAATTCTCAAAGGGGACTGAAAATTTGGATATTCTTTGAGAAAAGAAAAGGATAGGGTTGCTGTGTAAAAATATAAAGTAATTTTTGATGTGTCTTATTTTATTTATTTAAAAATTTTTATAAAATTTTTATAAAATTATATTTTGATAGTTTTTAATTTAATAAATCTATTGATATATTTTTTATACTAAACAAAAATTATTTGGATAAGAAAAAAGATATTAAAAATTTTATATATTATATTTAACGATTTAGATTTAACGTATTTTTAATATATTTTTTTTTATTCAAATGATTTTTGTTTAGTATAAAAAATATATCAATAAATTTATTATATTAGATATTATTAAAATATAATTTTTTAAAAATTTTATAAAATTTTTTAAATAAATAAAATAAATCACATAAAAAGACTACTGCATACCTCAACCAAAAGGAGAGCTGCGAAGGGGCATAGTAAATACCCTTTGTCTTCGCCATACCCAGACAGAATAGATTTTGGGCTTTTTTTTAATTTTATCAAATTTTAGGGGTATATTCCTACCGCTATTTTTGTAATGATGATCCTAATTTAATTTCTCTATATTTTTTTTTCCTTTGTCTCTTTAAAAGAAATTTTTTGTCTTTTTCGCTCTTAATATATTTTTTTTTTTTTTACTTATGAGTAATTTTAGTTTGTAAAATTTATTATTATCTCCGTTTAAATAAAATAGTCTTATTTTTATTTTCACATAAATTAAATAAAATAATTAATTTAATTAAAATAATAATTTTTTATTTATATTATTAATAAAATAACCTTTATTTATATTAATAAATAATTATCATGAAAATAATTATCATTTAATTTTTTAATCCTAACCATATAAATTAATAAAATTTCATTTAACATTAACACTCACCACTACAAATTTTAACTTTTAAATGTCACATAAAATTTCATTTAATTTTAACATGCATAAATTTTTTAATTTAATATTTATTTATTTATTTATTAATAAAAATATAATTTGATAAAATATTAAATAATGATATATTCATAAATTAACATAATTATCCTTTAAAAATATAAAATAAATTATAATTCCAGACAGATGATAAAAGAAAATGAATCTACTTTTATAGATGAAAGTAGTAATAATTTATTATAATTATTGATTATAAGATTATAATAGTCCACTAATATATAATTTAATTATAAATATATATATTCTTAATTAATATATTTAAAATTAATTTTTTCCTTTTCAATACTAAAAACAATTATGATAATTGATTTCTTTTGTTATACTTTATTTTAGAATATTTTGAATTAATTTATATTAATTTTAGAACATTTATTTATCTTTTTTATTTTTTATAATTTATAATATTATAAAATTTTATAATTTTATTTTATCTATTAATAAATATTTATTTTCATATCCTAAAATAATATTATAAATTATTGAAAATTCCCCTGTGACGTTGTTGGGTTGCCAATTAATAATTGTGATAATAAAATATTCTCTAAAGTATGAAATCACGTGCTTAATTTGATCAACGTATTTAATTTGATAATGACTGTATATATTATTTAATAAAAATTTAATGATTTTACTTCTTACAAAATATAAAAAAATTCTGTATATTTCGATGAGGAGGAAATGGTTTATAAATCGAAGACTACTGTGATTAGAGAATACAATGCTCCAATTGTACAAAATGGCTAAATTCAACCAAACCTTCCATACATTTTCTTTTTCCAATAAGCCAAACAATCTAAACCTATAGTTAAGTCCTTTTCAAGAGCTACAATAATACCAAATCTAAATCCATTCAAATTTTTATACAACTCTACTCAATTTTTGTTAAAACAACTCAAGTTTTTTTAAGGATTAATTCGATTAAAAATTTTATAATATTTAAAAATTTTAATACTGATTTTTAGTATGTTTTATGTAATTATTGTTGATAGTTATTATGAATAATCGGTTATTGAAAAATATATTTATTTAATAAAATTTTATTAATTATTATTAAACCGTGATATTGATCGTAATATATTATTTAATAAAATTTTTAAAGTGTAATATTAATTATAAAAATAATAAAATTTATAATTAATTATTTTAATATATATTTATATTTAAAATTTATTCTTATTTTAGATTATATGAATAAAAAATTTATATTTTTTTAAGAATAATGTAATTAAATTTTATTTTATTTTATTAATTATAATAGAATCTGTTACTACTTGAATTATAGAGATTGACTTATTATATGATTATGTGGATATTTGGATTCTCAAAATTAACAAAATATTTTTATTATAGTGGATTGGGAATTTAAGTGAAATTTGATGTTTAAGGTGTTTTTTATTAATGAATTTTGGCTTCATATTGTTTTTTTTTTAAACTGAAAAGTGAAGTTTATTTGCAATTGAGTTTTCAATTGAATTTTTAGTATTTAAAAGGTAAAATTACTCTTTTATTTTTTATTTTTTAAAATGATAACTTTTACACTGGTTATTTTTAATATCTATTTTTAAATAATTTAAAATTTATATTAAAATAATATTTATTTTTAATATAAATAATATTGTTCTAAAAAAATAATTTCGATCAATTCTTATTAAAAATAAATAGTTTTTAAATATATTTCTTCTAATAAATTTTAATTATTATTATATATTTTTATTAGTAATTTTATAAATTTTAAACTATTTTATTCAAATACCATTCTATATATTTAAACACTTATTTTTAAATATTTATTAAAATTTCAATTATTAAATTTATTTTTGATAAAATTTTAATTTAATAGTCCAACCCTAAAAGACCCTTAATATATACATGTATACAAATATTCAAGATGCATGAAGAGTAATATTCTATGTATATAATGGTTGATAAAATCTAATCGAATCGATTGATTGAATTGAAAAAATTAAAAATTGAATTAATGAACGGTTTAGTTAATTTTTAAAAATTCATCCTTAAAAAATTGATTAAAAAATTAATAAATCAATCAAATTGAATCGATTTTTTTGATTTAAACAAATTATTATTTTTTTTAATTTTAATAAAAATAATAAATATCAAATTATATATATATATATTTTGAGTATTTCAACAGTTGGCACCGTCCGTCTTTCAATAATGGTTGCGCCCACATTCCCCTAATATATACAAAAGCCTACACGCCTATAATTAATACCTATTATATATGTATATATAATTTTTTTGAAAATATGGGAATTGGAAAAACTTTATTAAACGTGATTGATTTGATTAGAAATTCGAGAATTTCAATTCCCAAATTTCCACATGTCATCCTTCTAATGAGTCTTGACGTGCTCTTCTTTCTCACGATCCCGCCGTTGATCTGCAGGGACACGTGCCGGTTTTTGTAGCAATCTAATGGGCGATGTGGATTTAATTAGAAGATTGGATTTTCTTGTGGTCCAGTTTGGGCTTTCGTGTCTTTTTATTGCCATAATAGTTGACTTTCTCTGTATGCTTGATGGGAACTTGTGATTTATCATTTCTCATTTTTGATAAGGGGGGCACTCCTGGCCCTCACCACAAATATTTTTTTTTTAAGATTTAAAGTGATTAAATTATTTTTATAAAAATTGATATTAATAATTACATTAGATTATTTTTTTATAAAATATTATATTTATTTTTAATTAATTATATGTTTAATTATTAAAAAAAAATTCAAATACAAAATCTCTCTTAAAAATTAAAACTCCTAATTACTTAAATTAAATTATAAATAAAATATATAATAAAAAATTTAAATTATGACGACAAATAAAATGTGTGTGCTATACTCACTTTGTTTATTTATTTTTATAGACATTAAAAATTTATTTCTAATATAATTAATAAATAAATATATAATTAAATAAATGATTGATATATAGCCAAGTGATAAAGTTTTTCTTTTTTTCTTTTTATTTAAAAAAATATTATAAATAATTTACTGATTGAAATTATTTATAAAATTATTTGAAATTATAGATTTTACTCTTTATTAGAATTTAATTAAGCTTATGCTTTGTTTATTGTATAATTATAATCCTACAAAGAAGGAAACCTAGGAAATTAAACTAAGCAGCCTATATATCAAATTTATTGAATAATGATTTAACTTAGAATAGAATGTAGTAATTAAAGCAACAATATTCTATAAAATCCTAATCAAAATTTAAGGGCATATATTGCCTAGTCCATACTAAAGTTTGGATTTCCTTTTTCTTTTATCCTTAAAAAAAAAAAAAAAAAAAAAAAAAAGTTGATGGCTTTTTCTTCATAGAAAAAGTATTCTTTAATTGGGATTATTAATAATGGAGAGAATTTTACTTTTTTTTATAGAACAATTCAAATTAAGTTAAAATTTATAAATTTTTGGATATTAAGCTATTTTTATCGAAACTATAAAAAAATATTCTTTAATAAGTTGGACTTATATAACGATTGACCAAACCCAAAATCAAGAAATAGACAAATTTAATCTTTCTTGTTGAAAAATTTTAAGCGCCTTTTCTACCAAACATTTTATTATATGCAAACCTTATCTGAAAAATAAAACATATTTTAATTTATTAATTTTTTTTCGGAATCTGGAAACTGAAGGAGCTCTCCTTATATTTAATATCTCTTTTGAAACAAAATAATCCCAATATAAATTTGTGTGTTCACATATCGAGATGCAAGGAGGCGGGGATGGATTCTCATTTTCGCTTCGCTGATGAGAATAATTTATTCTTTATCTATGATTCCACGGAAATTTTAATTCTCTACTTAAATTTTATATTATTAAATTTATATATATTTATAAAATTTATAAATAATAACTAAAAATAAAAATAAATTTATTTAAAAAATATTAATAAAATTTAAAGACATAAAATATTAATAAAATATAAATATATCTAATATATTAAAATTTTAGCGAACATAAAAATATGAGAATATTTAAATAAATTAAATCCAATAAATATAAAAAAATTTAGAGTTCGTTTGGGATAAGAAATTAAAATTAAAATTGAAATTTAAAATTTCAATTGTGAATTTCAATTTTAATTTTAATTTTCTAAAATTAGAATTAAGTTGGAGTTGTAATATCGACATTTGTTTCAGACAAAAAATTGAAATTGAAATTAAATAAAAAAATTAGTGATTATGAGAGTGGTGATGGCATTGGGAGTGGTGATAGACCGCCGGAAGTGATGGTGGATTGTTGGTGGTGACCGTCCGACGAGCCATCATTGCCGACGATGACAGTTGGGAGACCTCTCCCGAGCATCAATCCAGTCCGTTAGAAATCGTACTACTCAATCGGGTTCGATCTCATGATTGAAGCTGCTATCGCTCATTTGGCAAATTAATTATTTATTTTAAAAATTTATCTTGCGAGTCGCCACCTTAACTTATTTTTGATTGAAAAAATATAAGGTAAAAGCCCATAATTTGACTCCAATTTCATTTATTTATCCCAATGAAAAATGTATTAGTCTTTGAAACAAAAAATGATTCAGGAACTAAGTTTTTAGTTCATTTAATAAAAATTGTTTGACTTATTAATATAAGAATAATTTAAAAAAATAATTTCATGAACAATTAAATAATGAATGACAATATAATTAAATGAATGAACTGAAAATTAATAAAGAAATATAAATATAAAGAATACATTACAAATATTAAATAAAATTAGAAGGCATAAAATAAATAATTAATTATAAATAAAATCAAATATAAAGAATATTTTCTCTATCCCTTATGAGATTCTAGAAAAATCATACACTTTCCAAAGTATAAAACTAAAGCAATATTAAAAGAAAATGGAAAGGAAATGAGTTGTTTATTTTATTTTGGATTTGCCACTTGGACCAAGTGTGCCTGCGTATCCTTTTGGATGAGAATTAAAACCCATGCAGTTCTCTCTTTTTGTAAAGAGGTTAATTTGATTTTATCTTGATTTTATCATTTTTTTTTAGTTAAGGTGCTTTGCCTCAAATTAAAAGAGGAAGAGTTAGGTGCTTTACCTGGCATCTTCTTGACTTGGAAACGTAGGGCGGGTGGAGAGACTTGTAGGATCAAAGTTCCACTTTCCCCAAATGCTAAGGAATTCTCATTCTTTATTAAAACTAAACTTTTTCAATGCAAACAAAGTTAACAAGATTGACAAATAAATGCAAATCAAAATTATTAAATGAAAGCAAAGTAAACACCAATTCGAAATCCCAATGGGGATTAAATCGGTCGGGCAAAATCAATGAGGAATTACCCTAGGAGAGTTATTATTAAGGGAGAAGTAAGAAAGGAGTAATAGGATAAGGAGAGTTATTATTAAGGGAGAAGTAAGAAAGGAATAATAGGATAACCATCAACTAATATTATGAGGTGTCTCAAAATGGTGTGGAAGAGCTGCTTTTATAGTCTGGGGGGTGAGGGAAAAGTCACAAAATTCCAATGTGGGATTTTAGTGGAGAAAAGCTAAGTTTCGGACGAGAAATAAAGACGCCGTGGCAAAACGGTCTTGTGGAACTGTAGAAAGTCTCTGTGGAACCGCAGGAGCACTATGCGGAACCACAAAGTTCTTTGCAGAGAGCCTTTTCGACTTATTTTAGCCCGTTTGCGCCTCCCAGGGGTTTCAATTTCTGATCTACGACGAACCCTAGTTTGATTGACATTAGGGGTGTTAAAATACATGTTCACAGATGCCCCTCGTCATGATTGCTTTTGTGGAAAAGTAATTATAATGACAGTGAACACAAACCACCATAGTAAGATTGGGTAAAAAAGGATCCTAAGGCTATCCTAGGATGGTCTGTTAAACTCCTAAGGCTGTCCTTAAGAAGATCTGGAAAAAAAAACTCCTAAGGTTGCCCTTAGAAATGTTTAAAAAAACTCATAAAGTTACCATTAGGGTGAAAAATGGACTTTGATTGCCAAGGGCTACTTGGATTTAAAGTGATTTTGGTTTGCCAAGGGCTACTTGGCCTTAAAATAATTTTGGTTTTTCCAAGGGTTACTTGAACTTAAAATAATTTTGATTTTGCCAAGGGTTACTTGGGCTTAAAATGATTTTAGTTTTGGATTTGACTTCAAATTTCTTTAAAAGTCGTGAAAATGAAATGTAGGAAACTTCAACTATTTTTAGAAGTCGTGAAAATGATATGAGGGAGACTTTTAGGTAGAAGTTGATGAAATGATATGATGTAAGTTTGGATGCCCTGAAAATAGTTTGCTAGGTAATGAAAAACTCTTAAGGTTACCCTCAGGGAGGTTTGAAAAGCCCCTAAAGCTGCCCTTTGGAAGGTTTGAAAAGCTCATAAAGCTGCCCTTAAGAAGGAAAGTTCTAAGTCAGAGTCTAGAAAAGGTGTCTTAAAGTTATCCTTAGGAAGGTCTGCAAAGTGTGAGGTGCTGATACTAAGCTGAGCACACAGAGTGAAAATTTAATCTACCTTATGAGGGTTTTCTAAGTTTTAGGTTCTAAGTCTAGTATAATGAGCATCATAAGTATAATCTAGGCATGCAAAATGTTAATGCTTTTATGGAATAAATGAGCATGCTAAGCTAAGTCTAGTATAATGAGCCTCCTAAGTATAATCTAGGCATGCAAAAATGTTAATGCTTTTATGGAATAAATGAGCGTGCTAAGCTAAGCACACAAAATGAATGTTAAACATGCTACTGGTGCTAAGCTAAGCATGCAAAATGAATGTGGAAAATGCTACTGATGCTAAGCTAAACACGCAGAATGAATGTTGAAGATGCTACTGATGCTAAGCTAAACATGCAGAATGAATGTTGAAGATGTTACTGATGCTAAGCTAAACACACATAATGAATGTTGAAGATGATATTGGATACCTTGAACTGTTGTGGTGTTAAGGTGACAATTATTTGAGAGATGTTAGATTTGTAACCGAAGTTTCAGCAAGATGCCCTACTTTTAGGGAAGATAACTTGGGGAAAAGGATGACTTGGTCATCCTAACAGTCCAAAGGGTTTTTGGCACACTGCTTGGCCTCGACATGGCTACCCATGGAAGATTCTGCTAAATCAGATTTATACTCGGTTTGGGTTGGTATGCAGGATTGAGGATGAGGCTATACTTAGTTTAGGTTGAAGGATTATCTTTGAAGGCTAAGATCAGGTATGCCTTGCCAGAATGGTTTTGGACTCCTAAAGGTCAACTGTGCGAGTTGGCCTTGTCGGTTCGATTTTGGACACCTAGTGGAAAAGTATGTGGATTGGTTTTAATTTGGACGGAAGGATTGGCTTTGAGAGTTTGTGTGCTTGGTTCCTACCAAAGATGATTTTGTTAAATTTTAAAATGATATTGATGAAGTTTTTAGCTAAATATTATTATAAAATAAAATATTATATTTTTGTATATATATATATATATATGAGTAATGGCCTTGAAGTTTGAACTCGTGATTTAAGGGACGGTTCAACAGTGTGTTAACTGCCAAACTGCCTTATTTTCTTTCCTTTTTCTTTTTCTTGATAATTTATATTATAAATATTATTTTAAAAAAGAAATAATATTAAACAACTCTGATTGGCCATTAAGTAGCCAATCAGAGGCTGCTCAATGAAAAGAGGAGGTCAGATTGGGTATATGAGAGAGAGAGAGAGAGAGAGAGCCATAACACATATGCATGAAATTTTTCTCAGTATGTGGTCCATTAGTCTTGAATTGATGGGAAATAATTTTAGAAACACTGTTAGAAAGCAAATTTGAAACTTTTCTGGAAAATGGCAGTGTCTTAGCAGTCCGGTCAATAAAAGAATTTCTGAAGTTGGCTTGGAGGTAAAATATAACCATAATTTATATGTAATTTTGGTAAAAATAAAGAAGTGAAAATCATTTAGGAACACTGAAAAGTAAAGAATGACATTTTGGTAAATAAAGGGTAATTCAAGGTAAATTGTAGAAATGAGTCGGTCGGAGTTACAGAATGACTCCAGAAATATTTTTATAATTAAGAATAAATTAAAATAAGCATGTTTCCTTTTTACACTGGTATTAAAATCTTAACAGAACATTCGGAATAAATTTCAGAAGATTTAAGGACCAAAATGCAAAGATTGAAACTTGAAGGATTAAGTTATAATTTTGCAATAAATTTTGTCTTATGTGGGCTGTAAATTCA
>CANXYC010552760.1:0-11849 GCA_948193065.1 Aleurites moluccanus | reverse complement strand
AGGGTTTAACATAATTTTGGGAAACCTGGTCATTAATCCTAGATAATCGAATATAATTAAGGAGAACGTCAAGATTGGATGATTGCCTATTGATGAAATCTTAACCCTGGTTTTTACAAATCATATTTTCTCTTTCAAGTTTATTATCTTATTTTTATTTTTAACTTGTTTGCTAAAAATTCACCCAAACTTATTATTTTCCAAATAATAGCAATAATTAGGAGTGATTCGTTGATATCCCCTTCCTCGTGGGAACGATACTTACTCATCATTATTACTTGGCCCGCGACCTGTATACTTGCAGTACCGCAAAGTCGCAACAACAATATACAGTGAATTTCTCCTCCTGAACTGGTAATGCCAATACTGGAGCACTGGTAAGACAATACTTCAGAGTTTGAAAGCTATGGTCACACTCATCCGTCTAGATATACCGCTCCTGTTTCCTCATTAGTCTAGTCAAAAGAGCTGTAATCCGGGAGAAATCTTTCACAAACGTCCTGTATTATCCAACCATACCCAAAAAACTGCGCACCTCTGAAACACTGATAGGCTATGGCCAATAATCAACCGCCTCAATCTTCTGAGGATCCACCTTAATCCCCTCCTTGCATATTACATGCCCAAGGAAGCACACTTTGATAAACTAGAACTGACACTTAGATAATTTAGCATACAACCGATGCTCCCAAAGTGTCTGCAACACAATCCTCAAATGTTCCCTGTGCTCCTCCTCACTCCTAGAATAAATAAGTATGTCATCAATGAATATGATGACAAACTTATCGAAATATGACCTGAACATCCTGTTCATCAAATCTATGAAAACCGCTGGTGAATTGGTCAACCCGAATGGCAACACCAAAAACTCATAATGCCCATATCGGGTTCTAAAAGCAGTCTTGGGTATATCGCCACTCATGATCTTTAATTGATGATACCCAGACCTCAAATCAATCTTAGAAAAATGGCTAGTACCCTGCAGCTGATCAAATAAGTCATCTATCCGAGGCAACGGATACTTGTTCTTCACTGTAACTTTATTCAGCTGCATGTAGTCTATACACATCCTCAATGAGCTATCTTTCTTTCTCACAAATAGTACCGGTGCACCCTATGGAGAACTACTCGATCTGATAAACCCTCTATCTAATAATTCCTATAACTGTATCTTCAATTCCTTCAGTTCTGCTGGAGCCATTTTATATGGTGGAATAGATATAGGGTCTGTGCCTGCATGCACCTCTATCTCAAACTCAATCTCCCTGTCAGGGGGCAATCCTGGCAACTCATCAGGAAATACATCTGGAAACTCCTGAACAACCGGTATCTGATCCAACTGTACAGAAGACTTCTGTACATCAACCACATGTGCTAAATAGGCTGAACAACCTTTCCCCATCATCCTCCCAGCCTAGATAACAGAAATCAGGTTAACCCGAAACTCTCGAATATCACCCTGAAACTCAAACTCCGGCTGCCCCTCAGGCTGGAATCTAACTCTCTTCCGATAACAGTCTATAACTGCCCGATGCCTCGTCAACCAATCCATACCCAAGATAACGTCTAGCTCTAACACAGGTAACTCTATCAAATTAGCACGTAAGATATGATCATCAATCTCAATAATGCAATCAAGGTAGTAATAATCAACATTCACAGTATCACCCATAGGAGTAGCAATCATCAATGACACATCTAATAATCTCCTTTCCTTATTCAATTTGGGTGCAAAATGTGGTGACACAAAAGAGTGAGTAGCACCCGAATCAAATAAGGCATCAACAATCTCATTTTGAATCAAGATAGTATCTGTGACAACATTGTCTGATCTCTGGGCATCCTGGGTGTTGACAGCAAACACTCTGCCCTGGCCCCTACCAGCTAGAGCCTGACTACCACTGGGAGCCTGTCCTCCTCTACCTCCGGCTCTGGCTGTAGCCTCTCTACCTAGATTCTGACTCACCTGAACCACTGGCTGAGAAATTATAACAGATGGCTGCTGCTGCTCACCCCATAGAGGACATCTGTTAATGAAGTGACCCTACTGGCCACACTTCAAACATGCTTCTGTCTGTAATTGGCACTCCCCTCTGTGCCTCCATCCACAAAACCCATAAACTGGTACATTAGGTACCTGTGCTGCTGGTCTAGAAGAGCCTTGTGAATAAGCAGGTGTAGACCGTACCACTGGTGGTCCCTTACTCTGTACTCTCTGCCTCTGACAACCTCATGATGATCTTTGCTCAAACCGAGGTACCGACTCTACCTGCCTAAGATGGGAGCTGCTCTTCCCCCTCCTAACCTATGATCTTGGACCACCTTTCCTCTTCTGGTCCCTCTTGGCTCTCTCAGTCATGTATTTCTCCTCCATCTATGTAGCCTTATCAATCACTATAGTCAATGAAGTGAACTTTGTAGCTAACAAGGCATTATGAAGTGCAGCATGTAAACCCTTCCAGAACCTACTAATCAGATTAGTCTCTATAGGTACTATGTGTGTAGCATATCTACTCAACCGAAGAAACTCCTCCGCATACTCCTCTACATATCTATCCCCCTGCTCAAGCTACTCAAATCCGATCAAATTACGGGTCTTCACACCCTCAGTAATAAACTCATCAATAAGACCCCATCTGAACTCTGCCTATGTAGGTGGATGCTCACTATAAAGCCTGGGCTCCATATGTCTAGAGAACCAAGTCCACGCCTTACCCTTCAGTAATAACCCAACCAGCTCAATAACCCTCAACTCTGAATAAGGTAATCTTCTCACTACCTTCTCTACCTTCTCCACCTTCTCCAAGAAATCAATGGGATAGGTGCCTTTACCTCCTCTAAACTCAGGTAAGTTTAGCTTCAGAAAGCTAAACATGGACACTTCACCCTCCTCAATCTCTCTCCGACCTCCCTGTATAGTTGGCTCCCTCTGAGCCCCCACTGGCTGCACAGGAGCCGGTGCTACAGGAACTGCCTCAAGTACTACTAGTGGAGGTACTACTGTTGGAGCAAGTGGTGGCGGTACCTGCTGTCTCTTCCGTCTCATCTCTGCCATCTCCCTTCGTAACTCCAATAACCCTCTCATCATCTCCACTCTCCAGGGGTCATTGCCCCTCTTTGAATCCTCTGAAGTCCGTCGGGATTAAGACGGACCCTCTGATACTGCAATCTCCTTAACCAATGACTCATTAGAGGCTACCTCTACCTCCCTGGTATCTCTGTTCCTATCGTCATACATCTTTATAATCTATCGAGAAAAGCAAAAATAGTCTCAAAATAAAACAAAAATGCAGAATAATAACATATAGCATACGATAACAGTAAAGGACAGCAAAGGAAATCCTATGCTCCATGGTACACTTAACTCTACCCCATTCTGTACTTAGTCACTATTCCTCTGTAATTTATTCACTATTCATTTGTAACCTAAATTCACAGTCTACCTAGAGCTCTGATACCACCTTTGTCATGACCTGGTTTCCTGGACCGCGATGATCCTAGGGCATAGGAGATGCCAATGGTGACCGACACCCGTAAAACTCAGTATCATATGCATCATCTATAAACCATAATAAGTTATCCATATTTATTATTTACCATTCATTATGCTATTCTGTAATTCATTCTGTAAGTTTCTACAATTGGCTTTAATCATCACAACATCATCATATAACTCATAATAACATCGTCAACATAATAATATCATCATTATATATATGATCATCTCCTAGCTAACTCATACATACCCATGGAGTAGCTATATAATGAACACCAAAATAATAGTAATACAATAATCCAGAAAATATACATCAATACTGTGGCAGAAATCTTCGGAGGATGGATAACAGGATTCTGCACTCTACTCCTCTCCTGAAATGGGTAAACAATGAAATGGTGAGTATAGATGATACTCAATGAATCTACATGCATCATCAATGAAATATAGGCTCAAGTACTGTTATACTCATGATAAGGAATAATGGTACAGTAACAATCGTGTAAGTTTACAGAATATGTATCAGAAATCAATAGAAACAACAATGGTCATATCAAGTCAAGGAATCATATAGTAAGACAGATAGAGGGCCATGAAACATGTAGACTATGTATAATCACACAGTCGATCACATATCATATAGGCATAAGACTGATCAGGTCCTATGGCCGGGACCAATAACCCTTCCCAGTTAGGGCATCAATATCAATGTGCACATTGTAGATAGTATGTACCCACTACCCTGTCGGTGAGGCAGCTCTGTAAAACCACATTTAGGTCAATAAAAATGGATAATATGTCAATAGACACCATTATGCAGTAATGGTATCATCACTGTCAATATAATCAATATCTTTCAAATCAAGTAGTATATGAATCAATGGCATAGCAGAATACAATATATAAGCAAGGATAAAGGTTATGGTAAACAACAAAGGTATGAAACAAAAGTTAGTTCGGTGACGAAAATTGGTAGGACAATTGGCATGCCAACGTCGCTGGTGACAATGGCATTCAAAAGGTAGGCCTATGGAATATAAACCAATAGGCCAAAGGCAAATAAACTAGGCATTTCAACAAACACTTGGTGGGCATACATTGGCAAGCCAATAGGTTAGGTTAGGTTACAAACTTGACTTGTCCAATTCAATCAACTCAAAGCCATATTGTCAAACAAGGTATAGGCATTCAAGAAACAAAATTAAACAACATCTAAATAGGATCAAATGGCCATGGAATTCAAGCAAAAACCAAGCAAATTTTCAAAGGCAATGAATAGTAAAGTGGTTCGGCAAACATAGGATTTTAGGGCAAGGTTCCAATCATCAATTCAATGATATAGGCATGTAATTTGATGCAATGTAAACTCACCTAATGCATTAAATCACCTTTGCATAAGCCAATTCCACCAAAATCACTAATTGGCCCATATAGAACACTTTGATCCCAAATTCAATTCTACATCAAATAAACCATCAATTAGTTGCTTAATCATATCTAATTGACTAATTCTAACATCAGTTAACATAAACAAACTCTAAATCATCAATTCATCTCTTACAACTTCAAATTAATCAAACCAATTTAGGGATTTCCATCAAATAGCATCAATTGACATAAATTGACTTCACACCCATCTAATTCAACCTAAATAACATTTAAATAAGCAATAAAATCAAACAAAATTCATTCTTACCTCAACTGGAACAAGATGGCCGAATGCTTCCTTTAATTAATCCTTGAATTCCTTAGCTCCTCCAAGTAAACTAATGATGAAAATGAAGAAAGCTAAGTTAATTTGCTAGTTTTCTATCAATTTCCTTAAGAAATCTATAATAGATGATGAAGAATCAATGGAAGAAAAGAAGAAATGGGTTTCAGCTAAGGCAAAGGAGAAAGAAGAAGATTAAGCAAAAATGACTAAGGCAAAAATAAATAGAAAATCTAATTTGGCAAAGTACAACTAACTCCCCGAACTTCCGTCCATTACACTTTGATCCAAAATCTTTTGTAATTTATTATGTCAATTTTGTCTAGAATTAGATATCATAGTGGGGAGTCAATAATTTTATTTTAATTTATAATTATTTATAAAAATAGTTATGGAGTCATTCTGTAACCCCAACTGATCAATTTCCACTATTCACCTTTAACTTCCTTATAATTACCATTTTGCCATTAGTTACTTTTTCAATGTTCCTAAATGATTTTTACTTTTTTCTTTTTACCAAAATTACACATAAATTATGATGATCTTTTACCCCCAGGTTAACTTCAGAAATTCTTCTATTGACCGGACTACTAATTTCTTGGCAGTGTTTCCGACACCGTCGCTTTTCCGAAAAGTATCAAGTTTGCTTTCTAACTATGTCTCTAAAATTATTTCCCACCATTTCAAGACTAATGGACCATATACTGAGAATTAATTCATGCATGAGAGTTATGAATTTATAGGGTATTACAGTGCCTATCATATTGGCCAGCAAAGGAAGATTTGAATTTCAAAACACATAGGTATGATGGTTAATGGTTAAGACTTGTCTACACAGTCTTTAACCCCATTTCTCCAACTGTTTTGAATATTTGATCTTTAGGCAAACCCTTTGTTAGAGCATTGGCCATGTTATCCTTTGATCGCACATCGACCAATATGATAACTCTATGTTCTTTCAGATAATTCAACAATGCATGTCTCAATCTCACATGTCTTCTTTTTGAATTAAACAGTGAGTTCATGACAATTTGGACTGTGGCTTGATTATCACAAAACAAGCTTAAAGAGTTAATCTTTAACCGAAGCAAAGGAATATCCGTAATCAAATTCTTTATCCATTCTGCCTCTTCATCGGCGGAGGCTAAAGCAAAAAGTTCTGATTCCATAGAAGATAATGCTATACAAGTTTGTCTTTTGGATTTCTAAGTAATAACAGCTCCACCTAAAGTGAATACATATCCACTAGTTGACTTACTATTTACAATTTCTAAGCACCAAGAGGCATCAGAATATCCATCCACGATTGGAGAATAACCAGTATAACATAGAACATAATTGTTAGTACCTTTAAGGTATCTCATCAGCCTGCTAAGGACATCCCAATACTCTTTACTAGGATTACTAGTGAAACGACTCAGCATGCCAATTGTAAAGGCTATGTCAAGTCTAGTGCAACTCATAGCATACATGAGACTACCAATTAGTTTTGAGTATTTTAATTGTTCCACGCTGGTCCCTTCATTAGGACTCAGTCTTTTATTGTAGTCACATGGTGTCTTAATCGGTTTACACTTACTGTATCCCCAGGTAGAAAGTAGCTGCTCAATGTAACGAGCCTGGCTAAGGGAGATGACTTGCCTTTCAAAGCTTACTTTCATACCAAGAATGGTACTAGCAATACCAAGATCTTTCATGTCAAATGCTTTGTCTAAAGCATCTTTCACGTCACTCACTTCAGAATGATCGTTGCCAAGAATCAACATGTCATCAACATATAAGCAAATGATGACTATCTTATTTAACATAGAGTGATGGTCAAGGCATTTGTCTGAGTAGCTAAACTGAAAACCATAGCTCTTTACCACTTTGTCAAATTTAAGATGCCACGTCTTAGGTGCTTGTTTGAGACCATACAAGGATTTGTTTAATTTACAAACCTTGTCCTCTAAACCTTTCATGACATACCCTTCGGGTTGGTTCATGTAGATTTCCTCACTCAACTCTCCATTTAGGAAAGCAGTTTTTACATCCATTTGATGCACTGTAAAGTGTTCAATAGATGCCAATGCAATGAGAATTCTTATAGTTGATAGATGACACACAGGTGAGTAGACATCAAAATAGTCTATTCCACTCTGTTGTTTATAGCCTTTAGCTACTAAACGTGCTTTGTATCTTGCTATTGATCCATCACTATTTAGTTTCTTTTTCAATACCCGCTTACAGCCTATAGTCTTAGTCCCTTTAGGCAAATTGACTATCTGCCAAGTGTGATTCTGCAGCAGAAAACTCATTTCATCATCTATGGCTTCTACCCATAGTAGAGATTCCCTATATCTCATTACTTCCTAATAGGACAATGGATCATCCTCAAGATGATAAGTAACAAAATCCTTACCAAAACTTTTAGGAATTCTCTCTCTTATAGATACTCTAACTGAAACTGGTTCAGCATCCAGCTATGTGGGATTGGTGTTAGAAGGCCCTGTTTCAGATTCTACAGGAGATTCTGTAATCATATATGTAGATCCAGAAACACCCAAATCATGATCTCTGAGAAACTTGTTCTCAAAGAATACTGCATCTTTAGATTCTACCACTGTATTAGTAGATAGATCCAAAAATATGTTTGCAGCACTATCTTCTGCACTACCTAGATACACACATGTGATGGTTCTAGGTCCCACCTTAGGTCTCTTAGGATCTTGTATCCTTACATAAGCGATACAACCCCAAGTCTTAAGGGTGTCAAATTTACAAGGATGTTTATACCATATTTCATAAGGTGTCAAAGACAACTTAGAGTGCGATAATCTATTCAGGATGTGATTAGCAGTTAGAACTGCTTCTCCCCAGTAGAAGGAAGGCATGCCAACCGTAAGTAACATAGAATTTAACATTTTTGTTAATGTTCTATTCTTACGCTCAGCTACACCATTCTATTGGGGTGAGTAAGGAGCAGTGGTTTCAAGTATTATGCCTTCTAAGGCACAAAATTCTTTGAACCCCGTCATTGTATATTCTCCTCCTCTATCACTCCTAAATCTTTTAATACTCAAGTTAAGTTGATTATCTAATCTGGATTTGAAATTCTTAAACTTTCTAAAAGCCTCATCTTTCGATTTCAACAAATACACATGACAATATCTAGAAAAATTGTTTATGAAAGTTATTAGATATTTTCGAACACCTCTATTAACATAATTTTTTAAAGTCGCAAAGGTCAGAATGTATTAACTCAAGAAGCTGTGTGCTTCTAGAAACCGACTTAAAAGGTTTTCTAGTGATCTTAGTCTGTGCACACACTTCACATTTGTTAAACCGAATAAAAGTGTCTAAAGGAATGTTCTGAGTTTTAGCAAGATGCATTTTCCTGTAGTTCACATGTCCAAGTCTTTTATGTAACAATTTTGGATCAATTAAAGTAGAACTCACATGGTTTATGCTATCAGTATCTAAACTCAACCTATACATACCATTAATCGTAAATGCACATCCAAAATTACTTGAGTTAACAGATAAAGTTACTCTATCATTCATAGTGGAAAAACACATATCGGCTTTATCAAGTAAACTTTGAGAAATCAAATTCTTTTTAAGTAATGGTACTACTCTAACATGCTTCAGAATTAGTATCTTACCTGAAGAAAGCATCAATTTTGCAATTCCAGTGTGAGTGACCTGTACCTCATCACCATTGCAATTCTCCACAGTATCTCTCACTTCAGTGACCTCTGTGAGTAAGTTCTTATCATTTGTAGCATGATAGGTAGCCCCACTATCTAACCACCATTCAGAGGAGGCACTATTCTCTCTACCCTTCATCATTCCAATGAAGGCACTTGGCTCAGATTGACCAATTAGCATATTAGCCTCTTTTTGTGGTGTGTCAATATTTGGCTTCATTGGTAGCTTACATTCTACTGCCCAGTGACCCCACTTTCCACAGTTATGGTACTTGCCCTTCTTCTTCTTTTTGAAGATAGTTTTTTTAGCCTCTAACTGCGAAGAGGATTCACCCTTTGGTGACTTGGACTTTTTAGGATATTTCTTGGAATGTGAAACTAAGTTGGCAACTGACTTTTGTTGTCCAACTTGTTCTAATCCCTTCCTAGCAATATTTTGATCCTCAATATGAATATTCCTTTTTAATTCATCCAGTCCCATCTGTTCTTTCAGTTTGTGCATTTTAGTCTTAAAAGAACTCCATTTGATGGGTAGCTTACTCAACACATGACCGATAAAGAGATTATCAGACATATCAGAGTTTTCCTCTTTCAGCTTGTTCCTTAGATTCTTAAGTTCAATCAATTGAGATGTAATGCTCTAATTCATATTGAATTTAAAGTCAAAGAACTTCTCCGTAAGAAGAGTTTTAGAGAACCCCTCTTGCCTTTGGAACTAAGCATTCAAGCGATCCAATATCTCTTTCGCTGTCTTATACTCACTATAGGTCATAGCTAAACGAGGATTTAGAGAATTCAACAGGTAATCTCTACAAAAGTCCTCATCTTTGTTCCATTGATATTCATCAACATTTTCAGTAGTAGATGGAAAGTCACTCAATACAGTATAGAATATTTCACGTTCTTTCATGCCAAATTGAACATGTAATTTCCATTCATGAAACTCAGTAGCATCAAATGATTGCAGTTTGATAATATCATAGGAACTATGTTTTGCCATTTCAAATAAATCAGTGAGTTAGAAAGAGTGCACCTTGAAGTCCTTTAGCTCTCAAAGGACAAATAAAGCCTCTAACCTTTGTCAAACTGTACTATAAAGGAGGAATTAGCCAAAACAGACCTCAAAATTGGATTCGGTGTGCCCAAAAACCTTAAGATGAACTGCACTTTGACGCTGGAAAAGTCTTTCTATTGGTCAACGGTCAACGATCGGTCAACGGTCAACTGTCTGACTCATCATTGACTCGCCCGAGTCAACTCACCTGACTCACCCGAGTCAACTCCCCAGACTCGCCAAATACTTTCACGAGATTAGAAAACTTCTGACTGTTGTATCTCCTCCGTCCGACCTCCGTTCAAGGCCCATGACCACTCAAAACCTTTGTATCGATAAGTAGAACAAAGCCCAGTTGATCTTTCCTCCTGAAATGGACTGTAGACTGTGGAATCTAAGATCAAAGATTTCAGTCTATAGCAAACTCAAACCCAGATTTCGGCCAACTCCGCTGTCAGATCGAAAAACGGATGACACCGTTGAGTTCGTCTCGTTGAGAGCTTCAAGTAGACACCTTACTCATTCAAATCTGATATATATAAATAATACTTCAAGATTATTGGAGGCATTTGGTTTGAGAGAGATTGGTGGCTTGAAGTATTACATCAAGAGATACCAAGTTTGGAATGCTTAATAGTGTTACCTCCAACTGAACTCTTAAGAGTTTATATGCAAGTTATTGGGCTTCAGCCCAATGGGACCCTAATAACCAAGCCTTCACCTATTGGGATTGTAAGTGAATAAATTATTAGGACTCTACTTTAAATATATCCAACAAATCTTTTATTTTTTGATGATGATAAAATTAACTTCAATTAATTCAGTTTTTAAGCATATATTTTATAAGAATAATTTGCAAAAATCCATTTCAAGAGCTCATGGCACAAGTTAAAAAGTTTCCCTTAACGTATGTTTTACCTACAAATTATCAAGCAATATAATTTACTATTCTCTCCCTCTTTTTGTCATAATCAAAGAGGTTGAGAAGGGGATCAAAAGATGTATTATACATACTCCCCCTTTAATTTGTGCTTCTCAAGCAAATATAAACTAGTCAAGACATTCATTCTCTCTCTTTTTTGGCACCCTCAAGATCATCAAATAACAAAGAAAAATGCTTAAAGAGCAAGTAATCATTCGATAACAAAGAATAATTTCCATTCATGGGACATCGATACCAATTAAATAATGGACAAATAAAATTTAACCCAATAAAATCAATTGTACCAATAAAGATAGAGCTAAAAATGGCCAAATATAACAAAAAAGAAGTAAATGTGCCCATTACAAGCATAATGAACCAAAAAGAAGTAAATATAAGCTAGAACACAAAAGAATTTATCTTTTGGTTGGATAATGAGTGGAGGATGATGAAGGGTTAGAAGGCTCAAAAATATCTTTTGAAGCAGTGCCATATGATAACTCCATCCTCATGACATGCTGTCACGACCCATTTTTGGATCGCGACAGTCCTAGGGTACGGGTAGACTTAAGGTCACCGGAAACCCATAGAATCTATGAACAATCCATTTATCAATTATTCAATCAATATTAATTCATTAATCAATACTTAAATCCCATTATTACTTATCAATTTTGCAGAAATTTTGCTAGAGTTTCTTTGTAATTTTAATACTATTCCAGACCCAAAACTGGGTCTTTCATAAATTACACAGCCTATATTAAAATTATTTTTACACTCCCAATAATTTTGCCAACCTTATACCCTTAACTTCACAATTCAATTATCATACATGACACTTCTAAATCTCTTTTAAAACATATAAATATTATTTTAGCATTTTCAGTATCACTATCTCTGTCACTGTCTTTATCACTTAATTATCATTGACATTTTCAATCATTATGCATTATACATTATATTTAGAATGCCACTGT
>CANXYC010552731.1:0-13284 GCA_948193065.1 Aleurites moluccanus | reverse complement strand
TTGTATTGCTTAAGCTATATTAAGCTTATTTGTGTATGCATGCCATATAGTTTATTTAATGGGTTCTTCGTGGTATTGGTAGCAATAGCATCACCCGTACCCTAGGACCGTCATGGCTCCTAAGTTGGGCTGTGACAGTTTATCTTATAAACCCTAACCCTAGTTCAAAGTCATTTTCGGTCTACAAAGGGTCATGCCATTTATGCTTGATTCTTCCAATTCAACTACATAATTCAACAATTAAACACACAATTTAACACTTCTAAGCTTAATTACACATAATCAGACCAAATTCCTCATGTTTGCCCTAATTAAGTTCGGTTTATGGGGTTTTTCCTAATCCAATATTAAATCTTCCAATTACACTTACAATTAACTAATTCAAGTTACCAATTACACATCTAAACAACCAATTATACAAGAACCAAGTAAATTCCCCATTCCCCCTTAATTAGGGCATTCGGCTAAAAGGGGGTTTTCCTCCTTTTGAGTTTGTTATTCAATTTAAGGGTTCAATTTGTCAATTCACCATGTCAATTAAAGATTTAAACATTCAATTGCAGAATTTTACAAGAAATTTTACACCTAACCCTATTTCCATTCGGTTTCAATGCCTCATCCATAATTGACATTTAATCTAAAATTCATCATCCAATTAACATTAATTCAACCCATATAACAACAATTATGAAATCAATTACTCCATTGAAACAAAAAATCATATTTCCCCCAAATTTTCCCCCATTCATTTCAGCCATAATGAATATTACCCAATAGATGTTTAATTCCTCAAATTAATCATCCACATCAAAATTTAAATGCCATTTAATCATCAAACAACCAGAATTTTTAACTTACTATAATACCTGTCATATTATATATATTTTTTATTTATTCATGCATGAAGGTTGAATTGTTGTAAATAGATAAATGTTTTGAGGACTCTAAAATTTTATATGCAGGAAGGATTTTGTGAGGCAGATTTCATGATTTTAAAGGAATAATTTGGAAAAGTGTAAAATATAAAAGTTATGTCTCATATTTATGTCTGTAAAAGGTTTTTGTGAAATGTTGTGTGCGTGAGGAGATATGCCTCCTTGACAAGGACCTGTCTTGTTCATTATTTTCTACAGGAATCTGAGAATTTTTAAATTTTATGGCATTGATTGAGACTGAATGAGCCAAAGGTGTAAACATGAGAAATGTTCCTTTATGTGTTATGTTATTTTCAGTAAAATTTCAGGGTATTTATTTTATTATCATTATTTATTTATACAAATAAGAAATTAAACATCAAATACACATGTAAGCACATCAAAATAATTTCAAATAAATTGACATAAATTTTCGAAGATCCTTAACTATACTAGGCTCGGTTAGGACTTGGTGTTACAGGGCTGACCAACAGCCATCTGTCACGGTCTCACAGCTAGTGATACAGGTGAGTCAGAATCTGGGTAGAGAGGCTACAGGCAGAGGCAAAAGCAGGGGAGGACAGGCTCCTAGTGGTAGTCAGGCTCCAGCTGGTAGGGGTCAGGGCAGAGTGTTTGTTGTTAACACCCAGGATGCCCAGAGAGTAGATAACGTGGTTACAGGTACCATCTTGATTCAGAATGAGATTGTTGATGCCTTATTCAATTCTGGTGCTACTCACTCTTTTGTGTCACCACATTTTGCACCTAAATTGAATAAGGAGAGGAGATTATTAGATGTGCCATTGATGACTGCTACTCCTATGGGTGATAGTGTGGATGTTAATTATTACTACCCCGATTGCATTATTGAGATTGATGATCATATCCTGCATGTTGATTTGATTGAGTTGCCTGTGTTAGAGTTAGATGTTATCTTGGGTATAGATTGGTTGACGAGCCATCGGGCAGTTATAGACTGTTATTGAAAGAGAGTTAGATTTTAGCCTGAGGGGCAGCCAGAGTTTGAGTTTCAGGGTGATATTCGGGAGTTTCGAGTTAACCTGATTTCTGCTATCCAGGCCAGGAGGATGATTGGGAAAGGTTGTTCAGCCTATTTGGCACATGTGGTAGATGTACAGAGATCTTTAGTATAGTTGGATCAGATACTGGTAGTTCAGGAGTTTCCTGATGTATTTCATAATGAGTTGCCAAGATTGCCCCCCTGATAGGGAGATTGAGTTTGAGATAGAGGTGCATGCAGGCACAAACTCGATATCTATTCCACCATATAGAATGGCTCCAGCAGAACTGAAGGAATTGGAGATACAGTTACAAGAACTATTGGATAAAGGGTTTATCAGACCGAGTAGTACTTCTTGGGATGCACCGGCATTGTTTGTGAGAAAGAAAGATGGCTCATTGAGGATGTGTATAGATTACAGATAGCTGAACAAAGTCACAGTGAAGAACAAGTATTAATTGCCTCAGATAGATGACTTATTTGATCAGCTACAGGGTGCTAGCCATTTTTTGAAGATAGATCTGAGGTCTGGGTATCATCAGTTGAAGATTAAATAGAGTGATATACCTAAGACTGCTTTCAGGACCCGGTATGGGCATTATGAGTTTTTGGTGTTGCCATTCGGGTTGACCAATGTACCTGCTGCTTTTATGGATTTGATGAACAGGGTGTTCAGGTCCTATTTGGATAAGTTTGTCATTGTATTCATTGATGACATACTTATTTATTCTAGGAGTGAGGAGGAGCATGTAGAGCATTTGAGGATTGTATTGCAGACACTTCAGGAGCATTAGTTGTATGCTAAGCTATCTAAATGCTAGTTCTGGCTAACTGAAGTGTGTTTCCTCAGAAGATTGAGGTGGTTGTTAATTGGCCACAACCTACCAGTGTTTCAGAGGTGCGCAGTTTTTTAGATATGGCTGGATATTATAGGAGGTTTGTGAAGGATTTCTTTCAGATTGCAGCTCCACTAACTAGACTGATAAGGAAACAGGAGCGGTATGTCTGGATGGATGAGTGTGACCATAGGTTCCAGACCTTGAAATATTGTCTCATCAATGCTCCTGTGTTGGCATTATCAGTTAAGGGAGAGAAATTCACAGTGTATTGTGATGCTTCACGGATTGGTCTGGGGTGTGTATTGATGTAGATGGGTAAGGTAATTGCTTATGCTTCTCGTCAATTAAAGAAGCATACAACAAATTATCCGATTCATGATCTGGAGATGGTAGCTATGATTTTTTCCTTAAAGTTTTAGAGACATTACCTGTATGGATCGAAATGTGAGATATATACTGATCATAAAAGTCTACAATATATATTTCAGCAGAAGGATCTGAATCTTAGGCAGCGCAGATGGGTGGAACTTCTTAAAGATTATGACTGCAAGATTCTTTATCACCCAAGGAAGGCCAATGTAGTAGCTGATGCATTGAGCAGGAAATCGTTGGGTAGTTTAGCTCATATAATGATTGGCAGGAGGCCATTGATCAGAGATATGAGAGAGTTGGCAGATTTGGGAGTAGAGTTGGAGTTGGGATCCCAGGATAGGAACCAGGCTCTGATCCAATTTCGGGTGAAGTCACTATTGATTGATGATATTAAAGTGGCTCAGGACAGGGATCCTTATCTACTGAAGCTCAAGGGAGAGGTACAGAATGGGAAGATGACAGAGTTTACAGTAGAGAATGGGGTACTGAGATGTGGGAAGTGCATATATGTACCATATTTTGATGGGCTACGTGATTGGATCATTAGAGTGGCTTATTATTCTACATACAGTGTACATCTAGGGATGACCAAGATGTACCATGATCTAAGAGATGTGTATTGGTGGCTAGAGATGAAGAGAAATGTAGCTCAGTTTATGTCAAAATGCTTAGCCTATCAGCAGGTTAAGTTTCAGCATCAGAAGCCATCAGGGTTACTTCAGGAGATAGAGTTGCCAGAGTGGAAATGGGAATAGGTGACTATGGATTTTATAGTTGGTCTACCGAGGACTTCGAGGGGTTATGATTCTATATGGGTGATTGTTGATCGTCTAACGAAGTCTGCTTATTTTTTGGAGATTAAGACCAGCTACACGGTAGCTTAGTATGCACGGTTGTATGTGGATAAGATTGTGAGACTTCATAGAGTTCCTTTAGTGATTATATTATACAGGGGTACACAATTCACATCACAATTTTGGCAGAAGTTTCAGGAGGCTATGGGTATCCAGTTACGGTTTAGTACTGCTTTCTATCCGCAGACTAATAGGCAGTCAGAGAGGACGATCCAGACTTTGGAGGATATGTTGAGATTATGTGTTCTGGATTTCAAAGGTAACTGAGATTATTATATGCCATTGATTGAGTTCTCCTACAACAACAGTTATCACTCTTCTATTGGTATGGCACCATTTGAAGCACTATATGGTAGGAAGTGCAGATCTCCAGTGTGTTGGGTGGAGCCAGGAGAGAAGTAGCTAGAGGGACCAGAGTTGATTAGAAAGACTATAGAAAAGGTTCCTATGATTAGAGAGCGGATGAGGAATGCCTTCAGTACGTAGAAGAGTTATGTTGATTTGAAGAGGAAGGATGTACATTTTGTAGTTGGTGATCATGTCTTCCTTAAGGTCTCATCAATGAGAGGTGTGATGAGATTTGGGAAGAAGGGTAAGTTATCACCAAGATTTATAGGCCCATTTGAGATACTTGAGAAGATTGGTAGTGTGGCCTATAGATTGGCTCTTCCACCCAGTATGAGCCATGCACATCCATTTTCCATATATCTATGTTGTGGAAGTATGTATCAAATCCATCGCACATTTTGGAGGTTCAGGATGTGGATATCAGTGTTGACTTTATCTTATGAGAAGCTACCTGTAGAGATTGTTGATCGACAGGTTAGACAATTTCGGAATAAGGAGATCCTGATGGTTAAAGTGCTTTGGAGGAATCAGTCCATGAAAGAGTGCACTTGGGAGAGTGAATAGGAGATGTGGAGCAGATATTCATTCCTGTTCCAGCAGTGAGGTATGATTTTATTTAAATTCGAGGACGAATTTATTTGTAGGGGGTAGAATGTAATACCCTATAAATTCCTAATTTATATGCATGAATTAATTCTCAGTTTGTGGTTCATTAGTCTTGAAATTATGAGAAATAATTTTAGAGACTCAATTAGAAAGTGAACTTGATACTTTTCCGGAAAGCAGCGGTATCGGGAATACTGCCGAGAAATTAGCAGTCTAGTCAACAGAAGAATTTCTGAAGTTGACTTGAGGGTAAAAGATCACCATAATTTAAGTATAATTTTGGTAAAAAGAAAAAGTGAAAATCATTTAGGAACACTGAAAAAGTAACTAATAGCAAAATGGTAAATATAAGGAAGTTTAAGGTGAATAGTAGAAATTGATCGGTCGGGGTTACAGAATAACTCCATAACTATTTTTATAAATAAGTATAATTTAAAATAAGATTATTGAGTCCCTACTTTGATATCTAAATCTTAATAGAATTGATAGAATAAATTACAGAAGATTTTGGACCAAAGTGTAATAGACGAAAGTTCGGGGAGTTAGTTGTAATTTGGCAAATTGAATTTTCTATTTAATTTGCCTAAGCCAAATTGTCTTCATTCTTCTTCTTCTTCTCCATATGAGCCGAACCACCATTCTTCTTCTTCTTCTTCAATTTCTTCTTCATTTCTTATAGATTTCTTAAGGAAATTGATGGAAAAGTAGCAAATCAACTTAGCTTAACCTATTTCCATCATTAATTTGTAGAAAGGAGCTAAGGAAACCAAGGTTTGGAAGTCTTGAAGATTTCATCCACTTTGTGCTCTTGAGGTAAGGATGTGATTTTCTTAGTTTTATGGTTTAATTAGATGTTATTTAGGTTGAATTAGATGGGTTTGAAGTCAATTTACATCAATTGATGCTAATTGATGGAAATTCCGAATTTGGTTTGGCTAAATGGAAGTTGTATGAAATGACTTGATGATTTAGAGTTAGTTCATGTTAATTAGTGGTAGAATATGTTAATTGGATGTGAATAGATGAGTAATTGGTGGTTTGTTTAATGTAGAATTGGAGATTTGACAAAGGTGTGTTATAAAGCCCTATTTGGTGCAATTGAGAAAAAATCGATGGAAGTGAGCTTGTGCAAGTGATTTGAAGTATTATATGAGTCTATATTGCATCTTATAACATGTCTATTGCATTGGAATTGAAATTGGAACCTTGGCTTGGAATCTTCATTTTGGCCGAAACCTAGTTACTATTTATGGCCTTTGTTTTTCTTTGATTTTCCTTTGAATTTCCATGCCATTTGATCCCATTTTGATGTTGTTTAATTGTGTTTCTTTGATGCCTATATCCTTATTGACAATGTGACTTTGTGTTGACTGAATTGGGCAAGTCAAGTTTGCACCTAAACCTAACATATTGGCTTGCTATTGTATGCCCACCACATGTTTGATGAAATGCCTAGTTCATTTGCCATTGGCCTATTAGTTTGTATTCCATAGGCCTACCATTTGAGTTCCATTATCGCTAGCGAAATTGGCATGCCAATTGACCTACCACTTTCCACCGTCAAACCAACTTTTGTTCCATGTCCCTTCTTTATTGCCAAACCAATTACCATTGATTGTATGTTATCTATCACATTGCCATTGTGCTGATTGATACTGAATTGACTGATATTGAACTGATTGATATTAGGATGATTGATTGTTGGATGCCATTGTTGCATAATGGTATTCCTTGTTATTGACCCTTATATGGCTTGGCAGAGCTACCGATCCGACAGGGTAGTGGGGAAATACTATCGGCGATGTGCACATTATATTACTGATACCCTAGCTAGGAGGGGTTATGGTCCTGGACATAGGGTCTGATCAGCCTTATGCTTATTGATACAAATATGATATTGGAGACCTATATGGTCCATACGAATTACTGGAGATTGTATGATTTCTTTTCATATAGTCCATCCTTGTATCTGTCTTTACATATGATTCCGAGCCTATACTGTATTCATTAGTTATACTGTACCCTAATGTTGATTCTATATACTGTTATCTGTTCCACTAATACCATTGTTTTATTATTGCCTACTAATTATTGTGGATGTATATAGATTCACTGAGTATCATCTATACTCACCATTTCATTGTTTACCCATTTCAGGAGAGGAGTAGGCAACATAATCCTGTCATCTATCTTCAGAGGATTTCTGCTACAGATTGTCTTATGTATATTTTCTGATATTCTGTATTATTATTTTGGTGTTCATTATCTAGCTGCTCTATAGAGTATGTATGGGTTAGCTAGGAGATGAACATGTATATATGAGTTATATGATGGTTATGTGATATGATATATGACTGTTACAGCCGATTGAAGAAATTAAAAAATGCATGACAGAATAACATAATGGATGGTAACTAATTAAAATGAATAATATATTGAGGTTTATAAATTGTGCATGTGATACTGGGTTCTACGAGTGCCGGTCGCCATTGGCATCTCCCGTGCCCTAGGACCATCGTGGTTCGGAAAATCGGGTTGTGAGAAATGGTTTGGTACAAAGGTTGGTTACACAAAGAAAATCGGTAGGCCAATTGGCATGCCAATGTTGCTGGCGACGATGGCATTCAAATGGTAGGACTACGGAAGAAAAATGTGATAGGCCTATGGAATTACAACTAGGCAATTCATCAAACACTTGGTGGGCAACATTGAATAGGCAAATTGACTAAGTTTTGGTGCAAGGTTGGCTATGCCTATTCAATCAACGAAAAGGTCACAATGTCAACAACACAATAGGGAACAATTATACAATATTAAACAACATCAAAAGGATTAAAATGGCATAGGAATTACAAAGAAAAATCAAACAAAACCAAAGGCATATATAGTGACTTTTGGTTCGGCCAAAGTAAGGATTTTTCATATGGTTTCGAATCAACATTTCAATGATATAGGCATGTTAAATGATGCATATAGAACTCATCTAAGGCTTCCAATTGCTTTGGAAAATTAATTTCCACCCAAAAGTTTTAAAGGAGTCAAATATGGCAACTTGTGAAATCTTTGTTTTCTACACCAAAATAACCATAAAATCATTATCCATTAGCCTCCAATTAACATATTCTAAGCTTAATTAACATAATCTAACTCTATTTCAAATAGCCAAAGCAAACAACTTAGGTTAGGGTTTCTAAAAGAGGGAAAATGGTTCAAATGCATCAATTGATGCAATTAACCACCAAACCTATTATAATCAACCTCTAAATCATCTAAATAAACCATAAAACTAAACAAATCAATTGATTACCTCTTTAGGATGAAGTACTCGAAATGCTATGGAAGAGAATTCCTTGGTTCCCTTTGATTTTCCAAGCAAAATAAAGATAGCAAACAAAAAATCAAAGATTGATTTTAAGTTTCCTTTGATTTTTCCTTAAGAAAATTGAAGTAAAAATGGTGGAAGGAGAAGAAGGAAGGTTCGGCCACTTGAAGAAGAAAAAAAGAAGATGGCAAAAATTTCTCTAAGTGTTGCTTTTATATTAAGTCATAATGGCAAATTGTGTTTTGGTCCTTAAACTTTCAAGTAATTATACTTTGACCCCAACTTCTTCTGTAATTTATTCTGACAATTCTGTTGGGATTTAGATTTCAAAGTTGGGAATCAAAAGGCTTATTTTAATTAATAATTATTTATAAAAATAGTTTCAGATCCATTCTGAGATTCAGAAGGACCAATTTCCTCTATTCACTTTGAAGTTCTATTTATTTACGGTTTTGCCATTGGTTACTTTTTCAGTGTTCCTAAATATTTTTCACTTCTTTCTTTTTTATCAAAATTACACATGCATTTATGTGATCTTTTATCCCTTGGTCAAAATTAGAAATTCTTCTGTTGACTGGACAGTTAATTTCTCGGCAGTATTCCCGACACCGCTGATTTCCGAAAAAGTAATTTATTCACTTTCTAACTGTGTCTCTAAAATTATTTTCCATCATTTCAATGCTTTTAAGCCACATACTAATAATTGAATCATGCATAATAGTTATGACTTTCTAGGGTATTACACATACATACTCTTCACCACCACTATCTGCCTTCCTTTTTTTGTTCCTTGCTTCTACAATGAAAATTTTATGTGTTTTAAATTCATTTGGATGTAAAAAGATATAATATAAACTTAAATTGAATTAAACTCATATATATGGAAACTTGGCAATTTGACATAACCCTAATTCAAACTTTAATCTTCCTATAGCCATGTATATGCCTCTATTTCCATAAATAATCATCTATATCTATCATATTAATCATATTTAGTGAAAAAGAAAGCATGTAAAGATCAATTACCTTAAGTTTCTTTAAACTCCCAACTTAGCTTTTTTAAATTGTTTAGGGTTTTCTTTAGGATTTTAATGAAAATTATTTTATATTTATAGTGTATTCAGGTGTCTTCAGGTGTCAAACAAGGTAAAAATGAAATTATTGGATTAAAGTTTGGAGTTGATTTAGTGAAAGAAGTTTTTGTTGGAAGAAGAAAAATGGAGGTGGAGGGTAGGAGGGTGAAGTTCGACCACTAGGTTGAAGAAAAGGAAAATTTTTGTTCCCTTTAGAATTATGTGTAAATTAAAGATTTTTATAAACTTTTAAGATTTCCAAAATAGCATTTCAACTTTAGTTATTTATAAATTAAATCCATATATTTTAATATTTATACTTTTATCCCAAATTCCACTTTTAGCACTACTATTTCTCATATTCTTCATTCCATGTAAATTTAAGGTTCCATAGGTTATTTTGTGCATTTCTATGTTTAAATATGTATATAAAATTATGGTTTTAGGTACTAAATTACTGTTTTATGTTATAACTATCTATTTAAGAACTATAAAGTCAACTATACTAATTCTAAGGTCTAATATATAATTTTAAAAAAATTCAGTTTGTTATATTTAATTATATTTGTTATACAGTAACATATATCTATGCTTCATGTATAAATGAATTGATTGGCTAGTCAATTGCAGTCAAACTAACTAGGAGTTTCCTGCCATATATGTTTCTAAATGAGCAATATTATGTATGCTCATTCCTCCACAGTTCTTCTTTCACATATTATTAATTATTTGATGAGGCTATTCTTCCATTTCTTCTTTTCAAAGTCGAGTCAATGTCTAGAAGATTTACTTAGTTTATTCTTAGATGATTTCCATCATAGGGTTGGGTTGTAACTAGCCAAAATCAATATTTTTAATAATTGAATTTTGTTAAGTTATTATTTGGAACAAAAATTCAGTTTCTTCATGGTACTTAATCATAAATAATTAGATATGAGTATTTGATTAAGTGTTCATATGTAATTCCATAAGTTATAGGTATAGTGTTTGCTAGGCTTATGTGGTTATACTCTGGTCTAGCTTCACACCGGTTATAACCCTGGATTTGAGTTATGACAAAGGTGGTATCAGAGCCTTAGGTTGAAAGAGTCAAAAGTCCATAGGATGTTTCATTATTTGAAGTTCTTTATTGTTTCTAGTTTCGCTATTTGTTCCTTATCTTATTTGTTTCTTGATTTGAGTTCCTTTTCATTTCAAACTTTTATTCTTAAACTATTGATACTTCTTCTATAAAAGGCTATCTTTTGTTTCTCATTCTAAATTTTAATTTTTTAAGATATCATATATCACTTGCTTCTTATTTTGAGTTTATCTTTTTTAAACATTTTGTTTTATTGCCTTTGTTCTTATCTTTAATTGATATTAATTCTTGGATCTCATTATATATGTTGTTTTCCTAATATGTGGCATCTTATTTATTTCTCATCAGAGTTTCTTTTTCTTTACTCATCATATTTCTGACTTTGAGAATTTTTTTTTTTTTTTTTGTTATTCCTCATAATAATTATCCTTTAAGCTTCACAAGATTAAATGGAAAATATAATTAAATAACTATTAACTTTCCATATTATATTTGATATGAATGTATATGTGAAATACTTGAGTTTTGCTATCCATTTCATCAATTATCAATAACTCAGTTTATACAAGGCATTGGTGATTTAAACTTAACCAACAAATAAGGAAATTTGTCTCAAATGAGGGCATAATCAATCAAAAATTATAAAGAAAATATCAAAGTAGCATTCGGCCACTTGATGGCCAATAATAAAAAGAATTTTGTCATTTATAAATATGTAATACCTGTTAATTTTTTTTCTGCATGTTTGTTGAGATAATTGTGAATAGATTAATGTTTTGAGAATTTTAGAATCTGTATTCAGGAAGGATATTGTGAGTTAGTTTTCAAGATCTTAAAGGAATAATTTGAAAAGTATAAAAACATAAAAGTTGTAGATTTATATCTTATGTTTAAGTTTGTAGAATTGTTTTGTAAAATTTTATGTGTGTGAGGGAGATATGCTTCCTCGACTAGAACTTGTCTAGTTCGTTATTTCCTGCAGAAAGTCTCAGATTGTTTGTTTGTTTTGAGAATTTTAGAGGTTGAGTGAGTCAAAAGTGTAAACATGAAAATATTCCTTTATGTGTTATTTAAATGGTTGTAAAATTTCAAGGAGATTGGAGAATTATAGCTCAAGAGAGATCTAATTTAATCATACCTGCTCGAATAGTACTTGGAGAGTAAAGTCAGGGTGAAATTTAAAAATTCACCATAAATTGTGTTGATCTCCTTTAGATCTTAATTTTTAGATATGTTGGACCACTAAGTGTCTATTTTAAGTGACAAAAAGAATCGAGGAGTTTGAATGTCTGTAACTCATTTGCGAGCTGGTTTAGTGCGAGTTGACAAGGAAGGCTTTCCAGCTCTGCAGAAATAGGTAGTGCGAGCTGGCTCCTTGATTTTGAGGTGAAAAGAGGCTGATCGAGCTGGATAAGTAAGATTGGCGAAGTGGAATTTAGCGAAGTAAGATTGGCAAAGTGGGATTTGCCGAAGTGGAATTTTGTGAAATGGAGATTGGCGAAGTGGAATATACCGAAGTGGAATTTGGTGAAGTAAGTTTGGCGAAGTTGGATTTGCCGAAGTGAAATTTGGCGAAGTGGAGATTGGCAAAGTGGAATATGCCGAAGTGGAATTTGGCGAAGTAAGATTGGCGAAGTGGGATTTACCGAATTGGTAGTTGCTGAAGTGGAATTCGGCGAAGTAAGATTAGCGAAGTGACATTGGCGAGGTGAAAATTTAAGTGAGGCAGTAGCTTATTTAAAAGAGAAGCAGTAGCCATTTTTTCATAATAACTTATTTTCTTGCTTTCTTCTTCATTTCTTCCCCTATCTCTCTCCAATCTGTTCCATTTGTTTTCTATTGCATTAATACTCATAATTAATGCATTAAATTATTAAATTATCATATTCAAAGGACTGAATCATCATTTTCAAGCTTAGATCCTTCAAGAACTCAGTTTTGGAAAATAAGGTGATTTTCTCCATACTTTATTTTCTTTTTAGATTAAAGATTTTTAGTAGTTAGAATAGTTATTTATGAGTTATATAGAAACTATTATGAGTATTTTAGGATATTAATTATGGTTAATATGGAAGGTACTAGAATTTATGAATTTTGATGAATAATGATGTGAATAGTAATTATATTCTTATTTTTTTCAAATTTTCTTTAAAAGGTAAATTAAATTGATGTTAGGAAACAATCATAGAGACTATAAGATGGTTAAAATTTTAAGGAACCATATTATGTATTATTAATTGAGGAAACCCTAATTTGTAAAATTTGGGGATTTTGATTAGTGTCACGACCCAACCTAGGAGTCGCAACGGTCCTAGGGTACGGATGTTGCATAAGCTACCAGTACCTCGAAGAACCCAATTAACTATCCTATATGGCATGCAAATCACATAAACAGCTTAATTAACTTAAAAATGCAGAAGAAAATTCGACAGCATCTCCTCTATAATATGGCATTGCCCAAAAATAAAACAACTAAATCAACACTTCTATTAATCATTTACAATCACTCTCAATACAAGGATCCCTCTGGATCTCCATCAATATCTCAAAACATACATAAATTAGTATAATCTGTCATTTCCATATATAACATATCATATACATCATAAGATCATCATTAAGCAAAAACTATTAAGATGCAAGCTTAAACTTATATCTACATGCCAACATATATCTACAGTACCATGGAACTTCTATTATGTACATTATTTACATTCTCTTTTAGAGTTGAATATTTACATGAAACCAGAAACTTCCAAGGTAGAAGTAGAGATGCCAATGGATAGCGTGCCTCACAGCTAACCTGAAAATTGAAAATCCACTAAGGAATGAGTATAAAAATACTCAGTGAATC
>CANXYC010552660.1:0-17295 GCA_948193065.1 Aleurites moluccanus | reverse complement strand
ATTTTGAAGAACTTTTGGTAAGTTATGGATTTTGGAATTCTTTTGATGCAAATATGTTTGTATGATGTTCTTTGATGTTTATTAGTGATCAAAACATATTTTGTATGGTTAGAATTCAAAAACTTGGATTGAAACCCTAATAGGAAGAACATTAAATCAAAGTGTTATTTTGATGGATTAATTGGTTCAAATGTTGTTTATTTGATGTGTATAGCATGAATGAGTGGTTGAATGATTGAAACAAACTCATTTGGAGGAAGAACTAAAGTAGCAGAATATGATGATGAATGAAGGATGATTTGATGTTTGTTGTCTAATAGATTTGAATGATGGAATGATGTATTTTTGATATATATGTATTGAATTAGTAACTAACTGATGGAAAGAAATCAATTTGATGGAATCCTTACCTTGGCAGAAATATTAAAGCTATGAATATGGTTTGATGCTTTGGTATTTGATAGGTTTAAATGATTGAATGATATGCATTTGATATGCATTAATGTTGTATAATTGAATGGCATTGAAAAATGGATGAATGGAATGAATTCCATTTAGGTTGAACAATATTGAGTTTATTAGTTTAACGTGTTAGGTTAATGCTAATTGAAAGGTAAAGTTTGAATATGGTTTAATAGTATAAGTAATGGAAATGTGTAGGTTTAAATATGTATAGAATGATTGATGTGAGTATTTGAAGGGTGAACTTGAATAATAGAGTATGTCTGATATGAAATGGTGAATTAAGTGTATATAAGTTTATAATATGGTATATAAGTGTTAAATATGTGTAATGTGAGTTAAATATAGTGATGGAATGTGTATATTGCATAAAGGATTGAAAAGAGAGTGAATTGTGTAAATTGAGGCTTATGATGCATAGTGAGTATGCTTTGTGTTTATGGATGTCTGATTATGTGAATAATGTGTTGCGTGATGTATTTATATCTTATCGGAGTGTTATATGTGAAAATAGGTAAATTGTCGAGTACTCGAACTAGAAGTGTCGGACGACAGGCCGATTAGAGGCTCGAACAGTGGATTGGGGGCTAAAGTAGATAAATTGCATAAAAGGTGAGTCTATATGTATAGTCATGCATGATTTGCATCATATATGGTATAATATTTCATTTGAGCCAATAAAATAGAGTTTGATACCCAAAATCCCAAACAGTGCAAATTGGCTCATAAATAAGCCCTCCGAAATAACCTAAAATGACTTAAACTTTGATTGTCTATAAAATGAAATCCAAAAAGCCAATTGGGTCACCAGTTGGCCCAATCATCTAGTTTTGACCTAAGCTTCGAAATGATACCTCATGGTCCACCTAATTCCATTGGTAACATACTTAACCATAAACTACTCAAAAATCCCAAAACGGACCTGTAACAGCAAGTGACAGTTGCGGCAGCGCAACTGGGCCCCGTCGGGCATATTTTTGACATCTTCCAAATTTGTCCTATTATTCTTCATGTATGTATATATGATCATTCTGCAGCTATATGAGATCTTAATATGCTATGTTTATGGTTAAATAGAGACATACTCATATGATATCATAACAGGACTCTTTCGATGGTAGAGTGGGAAAAATCCATCAACTGTGTGCACACTGGTATTCATTGGACCCTTGCTGGAGAGGGTGGTCATGTTCTCTAGTCATAAGAGTTGATCCCTCTTATGTTCACTGGATTTTTATACGATAGTGCTATTATTATACAAATATACTTTTCATTGGACTCTAGCCTGTTATATCACATATGCGTTGACTCGTACACTGGATTTGATATTATTACTCATATGGATAATTATATGGATACTTATATGAATATTGATACAGATACTGGTCATATTCTTCACTTGTTATTGTATATCAAAAATATTTATTATATTCCTTACTTGTTATCTTATACTGATTCTACAGGCCATATATGGGCAATAATGGTATTATTGAGCATTTATTGTATTTTTATACTTATAGATTCACTGAATATTTTTATATTCACCCCCTTCAGTGGTTATCATTTTCAGGTCAGCAGTGAGGCCCGAATTCCATAGGCATCTCCTATCCTCGCCTTAGAATTGTACTATTCAGTGACATGTAAATTCCAATCCCAAAAACATATGTAAATATTTGTACATTATAGAGGTTCCATGGTACTGTAAAGTAAATATGGGCATATATATGTATGTAATTATATGTTTATGATTTTGCAGCTAAGCATGGATAAAGTTTGAGATACATATATATATATATATATATATAGGTTGATATTAGAGATCCAAATGGATCGTTGATGATTGAGATATGAGATGTTTGTTGATAAAGATTATTTGAAGTGCTTATTTGTATGTTTTTCAACTGGGCATGATCCTTATATAGAGCAGATACTGCCCAAATTTTTATAGAATTGTCAAGCTATATTGAGCTTGTTATTGAATTGCATGCCATATAGTACAGTAATTTGGGTTCTTTGTGATACCGGTATCTTAGGCAACACCCGTACCCTAGGACCGTCGCAGCTCCCAAGTTGAATCATGACAAAGGTGGTATCAAAGCCAAAGGTTTATATAACCTATGTTGTTTGCATATTGATAGTAATAGAAGTACCATGGAATCTAGGATATTCATATATCATCAAAATGACAAGTCTTCTTCTTTGTTTGAAATTCTGCGTACCTATGATCTAAATATTCTTTTATATGTTGATTTATACAGTGAGTTAAGATGTCAGAGAGGGGAACTAGATGAGCTAGGCCTATTGAGAGGAATGAATACCATGAGTCTAGTGAGGAAACAGAGGTTGCTTCCAATGCATTTGTTATGAGGGGAACTCAGTTTGAGCCATATAGGTCGCAGAGATGCACAGAGTCTGATTCAATGGGTGAGGAACCCTGGATATAGGTTATGCAGGATATGAGACAAGAGATATTATAGACTATCCAAACTTATTTTGTAGCACAGCCTGCAGTGGTACAACCACCACCACCTCTAGTACAACCAGTGGTGTAGCCTGTAGTGTTACCAGTACCTCAGAGGGAACCAATAGTGGTACAAAGGGGTAGAGTACAGAGGCTTATTTTAGATGATGATGTATATGTTGGGGAATTTATGAAATTGAGGCTGCCTACATTTTCAGGGGAATATGGTATTGACCCTAGTGACTTTATAGACAGGGTTGATAGAATGGTTCGCACACTACCTTGTTCTGATGCTAGAACTATAGAACTGGTGGGATTGTTATTGGACACAGATGCTGCTACCTGGTTTTCAGAGCATATTGATGAGAACATTCACAGTGATGATCCGATGACATGGGCATAATTTAAACAAAGAATGATGGATAAGTTCTTAACAGAGGGTCTAAGAGAGAGCAACATTGTGAAGTTTGAACAGCTAAGACAGGGGAATATGTTTGTCCTGGAATATGCCAGAGAGTTTAGAAGGCTGAGAAAATATGCCAGAAGGATTGCTCCTACTGAGGAAGATCTTATTAGGCGATTCAGAAGAGGTTTACATGCCACCTTGCATAATATTTTACTGGCTATGGAGTTTACTTCTCTGAATAGGGCCATTGATAAAGTAGCCCAGATGGAGGTAAAATACAAGGAAGAAAAATCTGATAAGGAACAAAAGAAAAAGAGAGGAAGAGGAGACTACCAGAGACCTGGGGAGGGGACATCCTAGTCTTATGCACCAAGACCTCCTCTCAGGCCAGTACAGTCATTGCCACCTTTCAGTCAGAGACAGGATATGGGCAGAGGTATAAGTATAAGGCCTCCTGTTTCTAACTATTTCAGAGGTCCTGTTAGATCAGACTAGATGACATCATTTCTGCCTATATTTACTTTGTGTGGGAGAAGACATATAGAGATATGTCGTATCAAGACAGGGGCATGCCTTAGATATGGACAGTCTGGGCATTTCTATAGAGATTGCCCTTTACCCAAGACTTCACAGCCTTCAGAGGCAGGATCTTCCCAGCCATCAGTACAGATGGGTAAGGGGAGTAGAGGTAGAGGCAGAATAGCAAGACAGAGTCCAACAGTGAGATAGCCAATAGTTGGTAGAGGACGGGGGCAAATGTTTGCAATTACTCCACAGCAGGCTCAAAGATCCCATGAAATAGTCATAGGTATGATTTTTTTATGCATAAAATAATAGTTTTTGTGTTATTTGATTTGAGTGCAACCCATCCTTTTGAGTCACCTATTTTTATTATGGAATTGGGGATTGGGTAGAAAACCTTTATGAGTACCTTTAGAAATAGCCATACCAAAGAGAGATATAGTTATTGTAGAGCATAAGTATGATATATGTGACATTAGAATCTGTGATAGACCTTTACCTGCTGAATTAATTGAGTTGCTTGTAATGGAATTTGATGTTAACCTGGATATGGATTGACTAACTGATTATAAAGCTACAATTGATAGTGCATTGGAAAGAATAAAATTTTGACCTGATGGACAAGAAAAGTTTATGTTTCAGGGGGAGACTAGAGACATATATCCGGATTAGTATCTACTGTACAGGAAGTGAAATTGATGAGAAAGGGAGTATATGGCTTACTTAACAATAGTGATTGACACTATAGGGGCATTCAAAGAGCTAGAACAGATGTTTGTGGTAAAAGAATTTATAGATGTATTTCTAGATGATCTTCTAGGACTACCACCAGAGAAGGGGATTGAATTTGAGATTGAGGTATACCTTGGTATTAATTCTATTTCCATTCCACCATATAGAATGTAACTACCAGATCTAAAATAGTTGAAAAAGTAGTTACAGGGGTTGTGTGACAAGAGTTTTATCCGGCCTAGTAGTTCACCCTGGGAAGTATCAGTGCTATTTGTTTTAAAAAAAAAGAGAAACACTGAGAATGTAAAATAAAAATATAAAAAAAGGAAAGAAGAGAAAGAAGAGAAGAAGAAAAAGAAGAAAAAAAGAAAAAAAGAAAAGAAAGAAAAACACTGAGAATGTGTATAGATTACAGGCAATTGAACAAGGGGAACACATTACAAAGATAGCCTTCAGAACTAGGGGCAGAGAGGAATATGAAGAACATCTCAGAATCAAATTGCCATTATTGAGAGATAATCAGCTATATGCAAGAATTCTTTGAATGTAAAATTAGAAGGATGCAACACAAGAACTTCCTGATAGGTCACCCATCTTAGTACTACTCTCACTCAAGCACCTTTAACTTTGAAGTTCTAATGGATTCCGGTGCATGAGTTCTGATTCACAGAGAGTATATTTTTGAGATATGTCGTGAGCAAAGATGGAATAAAGGTGGATCCACAGAAAATTAAAGTTGTTGCTAATTGGCCATGTCCAACTGCAGCTACTGAGATCAGGAGTTTTCCTGGGTATGGCAGGGTACTATCGCCGATTTGTAAAAGACTTTTCAAGAATTGCTGCACCAATGACAAAGCTAATCAGAAAATAGGTGAAGTTCTAGTGAAATGAGGAATGTGAAAAGAGTTTCCAAACACTTAAGATCTGTTTAACCACTACACCAGTGTTGACACTTCCTACTAAGACATGTAGTTTTGTTATATACTGTAATGCTTTAAGGATTTGCTTGGGTTGTATTTTGATGTAGGATAGAAAAGTGATTGCCTTTGCTTACTGCCAGTTAAAGAAACATGAAGTAAAATATATTCCACCTATGATTTAGAAATGGTAGCAGTGATCTTTGCTTTAAAGATATAAAGGCATTATTTGTATGGGGTGAGATGTGAGATTTACACTAATCATAAGAGTTTACAGTATATCCTGTAGAAAAAGGAACTGAATTTGAGGCAGAGAAAATGGGTTGAATTGTTAAAAGACTATGATTGTCAGATTTTATATCACTTTGGGAAAGCAAATGTGATAGCAGATGTCCTTAGTAGAAAATGAACGGGAAGTCTATCCCATGTCACTTCTACAGAAAGACCACTTGTACAGGAATTGCGAGAATTAATGGCTGATGGTTTGACTTTGGATTTGGAATTATAGGGACAGGAAATGGTATTGATAGCACAATTTCAGGTGAAGTTATTACTTATTGATGAGATAAAGAACTCCTAGAATGAGGATTCACAGTATGATAAGATTATAGACTTAGTTAAAATGGTAAGGCTCTTAATTTTTCTATTGTGACAAATGTGTTAAAATGTAAAGGGTGATTGTATGTTCTTGATGTTAAAGGGTATAAAGAACAGATTATGAATGAGATTTATTACTCTCCATATACAGTTCACCCAGGGGCAACAAAATGTACCCTGACTTGAAAGCATTTTATTGGTGGCTTAACATGAAAGGGGATATAGTAAAGTTTGTTTCAAAGTGCTTAGCCTGTCAGCAGGCCGGAGTTTGAATATCAGAAACCTTCAGATTTGCTTCAAGAGATTCAACTACCATAGTAGAAATAGGAACAGGTAACAGTGGATTTTGTGGTAGGTTTGTCTAGATCACAGAAAGGGTATGACTCAATATGGGTGATTGTAGATAGATTGACAGAGTCAGCTCATTTATTAGAAGTAAAGACAACTTACATAACTATACAGTACGCCCAACTCTATATGGATAAAATTTTACGGTTGTATGAGGATTCATCAATGAGCATATCTGATAAAGGTACTCAATTTACCTCCTGATTTTTGGAAGAAATTCTAAGAGGTATTAGGAACTATATTACAGTATAGTACAACATTTCATTTTCAGACAGATGAACAGATAGACAGGATTATTCAGGCATTGGAGGATATGTTGAGATTGTGTATGCTGAATTAAAAAGCCAGTTGGTATCATTTCTTACCATTAATGGAGTTTGTCTACAACAATAACTACCATTCAATCATTGGAATGGTACCATATAAGACTTTGAATGGCAGGAAATGCAGATCATCTGTATATTAGATGAAACTGGATAAGAAGTAGTCAAAGGGGCCATATTAGATTAGTGAAACAATGGAGAAAGTTCCTATTACACAAGAGAGAATAAAGACTACTTTTAGCAGATAGAAGAACTACACAGATTCAAAGAGAAAAGATGCATAGTTCATAATGGGTAACCATGTACTACAACCTTAAGACATTGAAATTGATGAAGTATTGTTATATGAAGAAATCCCTATATAAATTATAGATCATTGGATTAGACAGTTTCAGAATAAGAGTATTCCTATGGTTAAAGTATTGTGGTATAACAGAAGTATAAAGGAAAGTACTTGAGAAAGTAAGATTGAGATGAAATATGAGTACCCCCACCTATTTGATGAGTCAGGTTATTTTTCCACCCTATAGCCTTAAAGTAAATTTGGGGATGAATTTATTTGTAGGGAAGTAGAATGTAACCTATAATCTAACTTGAACATTGAAAGGGGAACTTAGGGAGAAATTTTTTCTTTCTTTTGAATTGGTTAATATTATATATTTACGCATGAAATTGATAGATATGCATGTTATATGAGTTGATTTTATGCATAGAAGTGGTTTAAAGGCAGTTAGGACTAAATCAGATAATTTTGAGTTTTTGGTGAACTGGAGGCAAAATGGTCATTTCGCACCCCTTTCAAGTTTTTATAGAACTAACATTATATTTGAAGGTAGAAAAGAATTTAAGGACATGAAAATGATACTATTAAGTTTATTTGAATAATTGTTGGAGAATTAAACCCGGTTGAAAATAGTTCCTGGCAAGCTGCTCAATTGAGGTGCTTAAGGTGCTTCATTTGAACTAAGGATATTTTGGTCTTTTCCTTTACAATATCGAGTTATATAGTGTATGCAACCTTATGGAATCATTTTAGGCGTCATTAAATATAACCATTGGATGAAAAGATAAAGAAATGGATGGTTGGATGACTAGGTTTCACCAAAAGTACCATAAACCTAAAGCATAGGATCACACCTTTGATATTTAACTTGATTTTTCCCACCCCTTTATTGTTCATCAGCTTCCTTAGCCAAAAAATTACAGCAACGTTCTCTTTCCTTCCTCCATCATTTCTGCCACCATTGAACACCACCATTTCTTATTGTTTTCTTTTAATTTTTGATGGAAACATGTTAATTCCATCATCCTAAACACAAATATAACCATAGATTCAAAGGAAAAACTAGAAAAAGTGACAAATTAATTCAAAGAGGATCTTGAAGAACTTTTCGTAAGTTATGGATTTTGGAATTCTTCTGATGCAAATATGTTTGTATGATGTTCTTTAATGTTTATTAGTGATCAAAAAATATTTTGTATGGTTAGAATTCAAAACCTTGGATTGAAACCCTAATAGGAAGAACAATGAATCAAAGTGTTATTTTGATGGATTAATTGGTTCAAATGTTGTTTATTTGATGCGTATAGCATGAATGACTGGTTCAAATGTTCAAGTGTTAAGTGATAAACTTGTGTAATGTGAGTTAAATGTAGCGGTGGAATATGTATATTGCATAAAAGATTGAAAAGAGAGTGAATTGTGTAAATTGAGACTTATGATGCATAGTGAGTATGCTTTGTGTTTATGGATGTCTGATTATGTGAATAATGTGCTTCATGATGTATTTATATCTTACCGGAGTGTTATATGTGAAAATAGGTGAACCGCCGTGTACTCCAACTCGGCGTGTCAGACGCCAGGTCAATTAGGGGCTCAAACAGTGGATTGGGGGCTAAAGTGGATAAATTGCATAAAAGGTGAGTCTATATGTATAATCATGCATGATTTGCATTATATATTCTATAATATTTCATTTGAGCCAATAAAATAGAGATTGATATCCAAAATCCCAAACAGTGCAAATTGGCTCATAAATAAGCCCGCCGAAACGACCTAAAATGACTTAAACTTTGATTGTCTATAAAATGAAATCCAGAAAGACAATTGGGTCACCACTTGGGCCATTCATCTATTTTTGACCTAAGCTTCGAAATGATGTCTCATGGTCCACCTAATTCCATTGGTAACGTACTTAACCAGAAACTACTCAAAAAATCCCAAAACGGACTCGTAATAGCGAGTGCTAGTTGCGACAGTGCAACTGGGCCCCACCGGACATATTTTTGACATCTTTCAAATTTGTCCTTTTATTCTTTATATATGTATATATGATCATTCTACAACTATATGAGATATAAATATGCTATATTTATGGTTAAATGGAGACATACTCATATGATATCATAACAGGACTATTTCGATGGTATAGTGGAAAAATCCATCGACCGTGTGCACACTGGTATTTACTGGACCCTTGCTAGAGAGGGTGGTTATATCCTCTAGCCGTAAGGGCTGATCACTCTTATGTTCACTGGATTTTTGCACAATAGTGCGTTTATTATACAAATGTACTTTTCATTGGACCCTAGCATGTTATATCATATGTGCGTTGACTTGTACACTGGATTTTATTTGAATACTCATATGAATAATTACATGGATACTTATATGAATATTGATACAGATACTGGTCATATTCTTCACTTGTTATTTATATTATGAATATTTGTTATCTTCTTTACTTGTCATCTTATATTGATTTTACAGGCCATATATAGGCAATAATGGTATTATTGAGCATTTACTGTATTTTTATACTTATGGATTCACTAAGTATTTTTATACTCACCCCCTTCAGTGGTTATCATTTTTAGGTCAGTAGTGAGGACCGAATTCCATAGGCACCTCCTATCCTGGCCTTGGAATTGTACTGTTTAGTGACATGTAATATTCCAGTCTCAAAGGCATTTGTAAATATTTGTACAGTATAGAGGTTCCATGGTACTATAAAGTAAATAGGAGCATATATATGTATATGATTATATGTTTATGATTTTGCATATGTATATTATGTTATGCATGGATAAAGTTTGAGGTATAGAGATATATATATATATATATATGAGTTGATACTGAAGATTGTGAGGGATCGTTGATAATTGAGATATGAGGTGGTTGTTGATAAAGATTATTGGAAGTGTATTTTTGCATATTTTTCAACTGGGCATAATCCTTATATAAAAGAGATGCTGCCCAAATTTTTATAGAATTGTCAAGCTATATTAAGCTTGTTATTGAATTGCTTGCCTTATATTACAGTTATTTAGGTACTTCGTGGTACTGGTAGCTTAGGCAACGTATCTTAGGATCATCCCGGCTCCTAAGTTAGGTCGTGACAATTATATATTATAATAAATTGAATCTAATGCTAATTGACATTAAATCTCAATATTATTAAAATAATAAATTAAAAGTTTTATACTAATAAGAAAAATTAAAGAAAAATACATGTTTTAAATTAGATGTTGAATTTAAAAAAAATTAAGACTTTCAAATCTCCATTAATGTTGTTGATTATATGTGCAAATATTTCAATTATTTTCAAAATTTTATTATTGGAATAAATGGCTTCCCGTGATAAAATTTGTCACTCTTTTTCTATGCATAATATTCTCACACCGTGATATTTTTATTTTTCTTTCTTCTCCATTTCCATTATTATTGCAACGTATTTTAGGATAATATCCATCTTCTTCATAGGGAAACCATGCAGGACATTGCATAGCCATGAAAAATGGAGTGTAGTTCTATTATTCTTTATAACTTATTATTATTATTATTATTATTTTATCTTTTATTATGACGTCTCTTTCTCATTGCTCCTGCCAAAATCCCCTATTGTTAAAGCTTCAATTTATCAATATAACTAATTAAAAAAGTTATTATATGAAGGAAAATCTAACCCATATATCATGTGCATGGCAGAAATGTGAACAAATGTTTAATGGTGGTAACAATAAAATTTCTCAAGGATCGATCAAAATAGGCAACAGAACCACCATGTAATGATAAAAAGAAATCATTTACATTTTGAAGTGTAGTATGAGCTAGTTTAAATTTTGATATTAGCACCCCTAGTATGATTTATCTAGTCCGTCCGTAGAGTTTTACATAATCAAACTTGCTTCTAGTACTAGAATAGCTATTTATTCGTCTTTTTTTTACGAGCCAAGTTCAACCAAGCCATCCTTAAATTCATTGAAGTTGATTAGGGTCTAGGTGTTTAGACTAAGTATTTGGTGCTTCCTGTTCAGCCAATAATACTACTCCAAAATATAGGTTTAGAGAAAGGAAGAAGAATATTAGAGCTTAGATTGTTCTTACTTCAAATCAATTCTTCAATTTTAATTATAGTAAAATGATCTTCTTCTTTCACTTACTAGCATTTAACACAATGAAAAAGGACTAAGATGAATTTATCTTTCTATCATTTCTCCTTTTCACTTTAAACTTAATATGCAAATAGGAAATGGAAAATAGTCAAAGCTACTCATTTGTCTTCTTAATCTTTATTACTTCTCATTTCATGCTGAGGAAGAAAAAGGTGAAGATGGAGAGAAAAAAAATCTTCAATAAATACTACTTTATAATCTATCCCTTTATCTCTCTCTAGCTTCTCAAGTCAAGAATATAAGGTGCAGATGAAGGTAGTTCATACACTTTCTACTTTATTCTTTATCATCAACATGCAAAGTGAAAGTTCCTTGACAACTAAGAGGGGAGTGAATTGGTTATTTAATAAAATTAATGACAACTAAAAAATTTAATGAGTGAAAGAAAGAAAGAAAGAAAAATTTACACAAAATATTTATAGTGGTTTGGCCAAAAATGCATACTTCCACTCCTCAAGATCACACTTGAGTATTTCACTAACTTTGATATTTTTTCAGGTTAAAGATTAAACCTTAAAGTATTCAAGCTACCACCAAATCTTACAAGTGTTTTTACTATAAAGGCTCACATACAACCTAAAAGAGATACAAGAGAAGAGAATGAAATTACCTAATAACTTTAACCCAACTCTCAAGAATTAATTATACTTCAACAACCTTGAAGTTTTAGCAATTAATTATTTTTATAATAGAAAACTCAATTTGAAGCTCAAGGACACTTAAGAACTTAAAGATATGAATTAATGCATAATAAATTGGTTGTTGTTACTGTAATAAATTCATATCAACTCATATTTATAGTCTTGAGCTAAAAAAAGCCATTTGGGTGCTTTAAATGAGCATTTAATGCAGATTAGAGTTGTTCTAACTGCTATATTTTTTGCCAGAATTCGAACTGTAGCGAGCACTACATAATCTGTAGTGGGCACTATATAATAAGTAGCGGACGCGACTGATGCTCTATAGACTTCAAGATCCTTCTATGTCTTCTGAGCTTTCTTAGTAGCTGTAGCTACATCCTGTAGCGGGTGCTACTTATAAGTAGCGAGGGCTACTTATAAGTAGCGAGAGCCACGGTTTTGGCTCGCTCTGAATATGAAATTTGCAGCTGTGATTTCTTTGTAGCGGCTGCTAATTTTAAACTTTAGCATTTGTAGTGGTGGGCATTTATATAAGCAACAGGCGCTACTTAAGTAGCGACAAGAACTGATTCCAATCGTGGGTGCTACTGAAGATGGTCAGATTCTGTGTCTTCTGGATCTCTTAGTTGCCGTTGCAACTTATAACTCGTGGGCGCTACTTAATTGAGCAGCAGGCGCTACTTAACTGGTAGCGGGCGCTACATGTCAAGTCCCATTTCAGAACGCGACGGTCCTAGGATTTGGGAGATACCAGAGGCGACCGGCACCCGTAGAATCTAGTATCACATACAATCATCAATTACTATCAATTTATTAAACAATTACTTAGTTACTATTCATTCTGGTATTCTGTAATTTGTCTGTAATTCTTACTACAAGTGGCTATAACATTCATCATATCATTAATTATACTCTATGAATATGTCATTCATATATATATATATATCATCTAACTATGCCATCATATATCCCATAGAGCAACTAAAAATGTATTCATACAAAATATAGTGTTTAAATAATTACACTGCTAATGACACTGAAGAATTCCTTGGGAAGCAACAGTCGAGAATCTGCATACCTACTCTGCACCTGAAAAGGGGAAACAATGAAAGGGTAAGTATATAAGTTACTCAGTGAATCTAATATTCATCGATCATAATCATGAACTATTATAACAATAGAGGATAGGCAGATGAAACAATAATATCAATCTGCTCAAAAATATTAGAATACACAATCAAGTTACAGTAGATGACTGTAGAAGTAATAGTAAGCTCAAGGAAAAATATATCATATGGATAAGATAGTTATAGGGACATGAAATGCATATAACATGTATCATCATGTATTAGTAAACATAAGACTGATCAGGTCTTATGGCTAGGATTGTTAACCCTTCCTAGCTAGGGTATCATTATACAATATGCACATTGCCGACAGTATGTACCCATTACCCTGTCGAATTGACAGCTTTGTCAAACCACATCAGAGTCAATAAAAGTAAGAAACAAGTCATTAGATACCATTACACAACAATGGTATCACCGAATACCAATAACTCAATATCAATCAATTCAAGTTGCAGTATATTCAATAGAATAGCAATAACAAGTAGATATACAATGACAAAGGGTTTGGCAATTAACAATGGGATGGAACATAGGTTGGTCATATATGAATAAAAGGTTGGAACAATTGGCATGCCAATATCGCTGGCGATGATGGCATTCAAATGGTAGGCCTATGGATGAACAAGTGATAGGCCTATGAAAAAATGAACTAGGCATTTTATCAAACACTTGGTGTGCAACAAAGAATAAATAATTTGGCATAGTTTGGGTGCAACTCCAACATTGCCCCAATAAATAACAACAACTCACAATGTAGGCATTTCAATAAGCAATAGATATCCAACAACAAACAACAATTAAAGGATCAAATAGACTTAGAATTCCAAAAGAAAAACAAGCAAAAATCAAATGAGTGAATAGTATTCAAGGTTCGGCCAAAATGGGGTTCACCAAAATGAATTACAAACTTCAATCCAATGCATAAGGCATATTAAATGATGCATATTAAACTCCCTCACATTTTAAATGAGCTAAGAAAATTGATTTTCCACCTAAAGCTTCAAAGGAGGCAAAATTGGCAACTTTCCAAATCTTGATTTTCTACATCAAACCAACTGTAAATAATTCATCCATTAGCCTCCAATTAATATATTCTAAGTTTAATTAACATTAACTAATATAAAATCAAAGGTTCATTTCATACAACTTCAATCTAGGGTTTGGAATTGGGGAAATTCTAATAAATGCATTAATTGATACAATTAATCACTAAACCCATCTTATTTATCATCTAAAACATCTAAATCCACTATAGAACCAAAGAAATCAATTTATTACCTATTAGTTATGATCCACCCGAAATCTTCTTTCAATTATTCTTTGATTTGCTTTGAGTTCCAAGGTAAGAAATGGATGGAAAATGGAAGAACAATGGTTGGATTTAGGTTTTCTTTGATTTTTCCTTAAGAAAAATGCATGAAAAATGGTGGGAGGAAGAAGATGTGGTCCGGACAAGGAAGAACAAGGAAGAAGATGGCCAAAATTTTCCTAAGACATGCTTAAATACTAAGTTAAAAATGGCAAATTGCATTTAAGTCCTTAAACTTTTCATAAATCATACTTTTACCACATTTCCTTCTGTAATTTATTCTGACAATTCTGTTGAGAATTAAATTTCAAAGTATGGATTCAAATAGCTTATTTTTATTTATACTTTATTATAAAAATAGTTTCAGAGCCATTCTAAAACTCAGATAGTCGATTTTCCACTATACCCCCAAAGTTTCCCTTATTTATGATTTTGTCATTACTTACTTTTTCAGTGTTCCTAAATATTTTTCATCTCTTTTTCTTCACCATAATTACACATATATTTATATGATTGTTTACCCCTGGTCAGAATTAGAAATTCATCTGTCGACCGGACTGTTATTTTCTCGGTAGTGTTATTGACACCGACGTTTTTCAGGACCGTATCTCATATGCATTCTAACTGTGTCTCAAAAATTATTTTTAGTTATTTCGATGATTCCAAAAAAAAAAACTGATAACAATAACATTCATTTATGATAGGCTTTTCTAGGGTATTACACTATAGAACTGGCTTCTCTGAACTTTCTTCATTTAAAGTTAAGTAGTAGGTGCAACTTATCAGTATAGCGGCCGCTACAAACCAGTAACCTACAAACTTGAGAAACTATCCTTACATATAATCAAGCAAACTTCATTAGTAGATTAATTAGTCATTTGCACAGATCAAAATGAGTATGTTAGGATATCAAATATCTAACACAAAGAATAAAGATGAAGAGGAAAAGAGTAAATCATCATCAACTATTATTACTTAAAGAATATAGTAAGAAGAAGAAGAAGAAGAAGAAGAATTCAACACCTCTCTAACTTCTCTGTTTCTTTCTCATATCAAAGTTATCTAAGAAGAAAAGATGATGAAGAAATAGTTCTCTTCATCTCCCATCAAAACTCCACTAACTGAAAGTGGTGGTGGTGCGATAAGCTTACTAATGATATTTGTTAAAACACATGTAAAAGACTAAGCTAGTTATTAAGCTTAATTTACCATATATATCAAAATATTGAATGACAAATGGCTTTAATCCCTAAATTAAATTTAGGGTTTAGAGTATAAAACCCTAAATGGTCTTTTTTGTTATTGTAGACACTGAATTTTAGTACACTTGAGTTTGAACTGGAGCCCAATACACACACACACACACACACACACACACACACACACACACAGATATATATATATATATATATATATATATATATATATATATATTCCAAATTTAAAACTTAAATTAACTTGAATTTAGTCTATTTACAATAAGATTTTTATAAAACACTTACATATTTTGATTTTGATTAGTTTAGTTTTTAAAAGTTATTTTATAATAAATAATAAATGTAAGGTGAATATTTTATTAAATTTAAGAGATTTTTAATAATTTATCCTTGTTAAAATAAATATTTAAACATTTTTTTAAAAATTTTAAATTTGAAAAAGAAAAACTCTTATTTCTTTAAATATTATTTAACTCATGAGATTTGACATATTGTACTAATCTTTATCACATTTTTAAAATAAATTATATCCTTTTTGATTTTATATTATTATACCCTTTAGATTATAGTTGATTATATTAGTATGTTTTGATTTTTTGATAGAATAATAATTAATAAAAAAAAATACAAACTATATAATATAAAACTTTACAATCCGATCCAATTCGATTTGCAATTGTGGATTGGATAGAAAAAATTTTAATCCACAATCTGCGAGTTGGATTGAATGTGATGGCAAAACCGCACCAACCTAACCCGCAAACACCTCTACCAATTGTAATGGCCCAAACTTTTTAAATTATTTTGAAAATCCCATTTTATAACAAATTGTATTATTTTAAGAAATATTTATTTAAAATGATAAAAATATAAATACAATAGTATACAAATAAAAATATTTTTTAGGTTTTATATTATTTTTTAAATTGTTAAATTTTAGATTCAAATTTCTAAATGCGATCCCAGAAAAATCTAGCCATCCGATTTTTTATTTTTGATCTTAAATGAAAGATCTAGACTAAGCTTCCATTTGAAAACAATTTTGCTTTGATCAAAATATAGTACGTTGAAGAAATCAAAGAAATATGTATTTAAAGTGATAACAATATTAATATAATAGTATTTAAAGAAAAATATTTTTTAGTTTTTATACTATTTTTTAAATTGTTAAATTTTAGATTCAAATTTTTAAATGTGATCCTAGAAAATCTGGCCATTCGATTTTTTATTTTTGATCTTAAATGAAAGATATAGACTAGTGCTTCCATTTGAATCCAATTTTGCTTCGATCAAAATATCGTACGTTGAAGAAATTGCTTAGAGAATTTTTGGTCATGAAAATTTTGAAGGCCCAATTCTTCTAATCAGTGACGTATATAAGCGAGTGGATGCTACCACCATGCTCCTGGCAATAAGATGCACTTCTGGTGTAATTTCATAATTTTCCAGCAACGGTCAACATTGTTCAACACTAACTTCGGCGGCTATTAGTCATGATAATTCTCCAGCAATTTTAAAATAATAACTTGGAATTTTTAGTATATAGATAATTTTTAGGTAATCCCTTAATGCATATATTATAATTTATATTTGTGTTTTAAATGCTGAAATTTTTATGAAGTTAAGTGTGAAAATTCTATATATTAGTTAAATAAATTATTTAAAATAAATCGTATATTTATTTCAGAAAATTGATAGAATTTGATTATTTATGAATATTTTATGGATTGTATATGTGAATAATTGAGTAATATATATATATATATATATATATA